>SCHK01351432.1:0-13216 GCA_004124795.1 Poropuntius huangchuchieni
TTTTCTAATCTGAGTATTATTGTAAATTGTTCACTGTTTGCATTGAGTTGAGCAGCTACACACTCATATGTACACATAGACACATATATTTGACCTTCCATGTTAAGAAATGAATACAAGGCTCTCAGGCATACATCGCTACTTTTCTTGAGTGGCTTTTTGCTACAAAGTGCTTCTCCAGACAGCCAGCCTCCAGCAGCACTCAGACCCCAGCGTGGCTAAGGGGATCCGGGCTGGACGCTGGAGTGGGATGGGGGTCGGCTGGAGCTTCGGAGGCAGTGAACTGTCAGGCAGCAGCCGGGGTACTTGAAGAACTCGAGAGAGAATAGCTGCCCTTTAACAAAGAGCAGAGCGGCCCAGCTTCTGTTCACACACACACACACACACACACACACACACACACACAGTCTCACGCTGACACACACTCTACCGGACTTTACAAACACGTTAGAATGAAAGTAAAAGACATGTGCGTGAATAAGCAGACACAAACACACCGAAAAAACACATTCATCTAAACAAATTCATACACACAAAGAGGCATGTATGCATACACACTGACAAAAGTGTCTACACACACACACACACACACCCACACACACACACACACACACACTCTCCTGGCTGCTCCTGCTGTTAAGGCTGTGTAATTGGGCTCTTAGGCTTCATTAGTGGAAAAGCTGAAGGGACCTGTCTCTCTCTCTCTCTCTCTCTCTCTCTCTCTCTCTTTCTCTCTCTCTCTCTCTCTCTCTCTCTCTCTTTCTGTCTGTCATATGGATTTTCCCTGCTCTGGCTGGTACTCCTCTGTCTCTTTTCTCACCTCCTCTTGTTTTCTAAGAAGCTGTCTGAATTCTTCACCAGACATATGAATAACTTTGATTTTGCAGAAGTTCATGTCTCTGATAAATCTGTCGTTTATATTTCTCAGGTTGTTCTTTAATAACCTTTGACTTCTCATTTATGTTTAATTTCTGTATCAATACGCAGGTGTTAAGGCCCATTCTAACCAAGAACATGCATCCATGCCAACACATGATAATGCTCAGTTTATTATAAGTGTAGCTACCGCTTTAAAAGCTCTTTAAAGCAGGATTGATTCTGATTGGATGTCAGTGATTTTATCTTTCATCAGCTGGAAAAAAAAACAGGTTTTGAGAATGATTCTAATGCTATAATTTCTGTGTGCTGTTATTGTTGCTGTTTTGGTGGAAACTACTACTATTCTTTTAAATTTAGAATGATTTTTAAAAGAATATCTTTAGTGTTATTGTTATAATTAGCGTTATCGTCCTTGGTGTGAACAGGCCTAGACTCCCAAAATGACTTATGTTTAAGTGTGTCATTTTTGCTCTACTAGTGTGACCAAATGGAATTGCAAAAACATTTATTCTAGCAATATCTGATTGATGAACAGATCATTCTTTTGAGTTAATAAGAATAAAAGCAACATTGTAATCATTTTAATCCCTGTTTCGGAACAAATCAATCAATCTACAGATGTGAAAGCACCCTAAAATTACAATGAAAAAGAAAAATATACAAATCAAAGCTAATCTCTTTCAGGAACGAAGCATCACTTTTAGATTTTGTTATGATACTGTACCTATACAGTGCTAGTATGAATTGATAGTAATAGTGTTTGGAGTGAAAGAAGTTACTTTAATAGCCAATAGACAATGAGAAAATTAGCAAAACAGCATCTTTTTTAATTTTTTTTTTCTTTTTAAATCCTTGCTGGCTTCAAGGGGTCACATTATTCACTTTTGTGACATAATAAAGTTGTTTTTCCATCACTGTTTTCCCTCCTTTTTCCTCACCCTTAGAATTAAATAGGCTGTTTTTGCCACTGTACCTTTAAGACTTTCTCAGGAGATGACTGCAAAGATTATAAAACTGATAGTTGTGATGCTGAAATCAGATTGAGTGAGTCACATTTGCAGTTATTATAAAATAGCCTGTGACCACATCAAAATAATTTACTGTGGTTATTAACAACAAATGTAGCTATTTATTGAGCACTGGTGTGATTTATCAGATTGCAGTTTTGTAAAAGCCACAAGAAGCCTTTCCTTCCAGTAATTGTACCACAATTAAGGGGGTTTTACTGATTTAATAAGTAATGACACAGAGTATATTTTCTGTTTGGTAGTTCTAATAACACTAACCTGTTGATTACAAAGTTGGTATATGATGTCCACAGTCTTTGACAGTTGCTGAATAAAGCTGTTTTGATCTGAGAGCATTACAGCAGGAGGACGTGAGGGAGACAGAAGGTTCTTTGAGGTTAAGGGTATTTCAACATGCCACATTTGTGAGACAGAGTACTTTCTTTTTCTGATAACCTCCACTTCAGTGTGGGGCCTGTGATAGGACACACACACACACACACACACACACACAGTGCAGAGACTAGTGGCCCCACTTGAGCTTAGAAACCCTCAGTCAGACAAGAGAGACGCAGGTTCTCTATCATCCCCTTCAACTCTCTCTCTCTCTCTCTTTCTCTCTATAAATGCGCTCATCTGTCTGCACCGCTTCATCACTCTTCACCTCCTCAGCCCTCCTCTCCCTTTCCTTCTGATGCTGCATAATCTTTTATAATTTGCACATTCATTCTAATGTACACAGCATGGTTTTGGAGATCAGTTTAGATCTGATGAGATTAGCTCTCATCATTGTCATTGTATGACAAGAAAAAAATACTGGTGTTTACGCTGTTTGTGAGCCACAAATTTGTAAATTTATGAAACAGCAGCATCTCTGGGCATGTGACCAAAGGCGCAAATCTTACTGGTTGGCTAGATTTGTTTTTTTTTATGTGCTATGGAAAAGAGATTAGAACAGCTTTCTGGAAAAGACTAGATGCAATAACAGCCATTCATTCAAATTAAAATGTTTACCAAACAGAATTTTGACACTGAATATTAACCGACTCTTAAAGGGGTAGTTCAGCCAAAAATGAAAATTCTTTCTTTGAGTTTCTTTCTTTGAATTTTAAACTGAAAACCATGTAAACGTCAAATGAAACTGAAACATTAATTTATATTTAGACTAAATCTGCAAATGTATAGTTTGCACAAAAATGGATGTATTAGTAAATAGCCTTTTCACAAATTGTTGAGCAAAAAATCTTTTTATTAGACATAATGTATGACCTTAAGATGTGGAACATTTGTGTCAAATTATACTTGGTTTCTCCTCTAACTTCTATAGAGGTAGTTAGTAATGTGCTGTAGGCGTCCTGGGCGAAGTGGAGGTCTTTAATGGGAGCTTGTTGGCTAAACTCAGCGCAGTATTATTAAATTTAAATCCCACTGTGTGACTCCCATCCAGACTGCGGTTCTTCTGTTTGGCTCCAGAAGGAGAGAAAATGAAGTCATATTATGAGCCGGTCTCAGAATGACGCTGAAGTACGGTTAAACTCAACTCCTGTACGGAGAATCACAAAGACCTCAGCAGAACTCTCGCGTAAACTAATAAAGGCATGACGAATGTCGAGCTTGCTGCTAATGTCCTTAATTATTGTCCGGTGGGGAAGAATCTTGGGTAATTTAGTTGGTGACTTTTCATGAGGAAGAAATAGAGGACATTCTGGGTCTCTTGTGAAAAAGAAGTGCACTTAACTGTGTTGAGTATGCACTTGAAGTATATTTAAAAATCTTATATGTATATATGTTTAAAAACTGTACTTTCAGATAATATAGTATTAATTAAATAAAAGATCACTTAAGTGTATGTAAAGAAAGACACTTGGAGGGTCAGAGAGCCCTTGGAATGCATCATAAATATCTTAATTTGTGTTCTGAAGATGCACAAAGGTCTTACAGGTTTGGAACGAAACGAGGGTGAGAAATTAATGACAGAATTTTCATTTTTGGGTGAACTATCCCTTTAATCTTTTTTTCATGCGTTAAAGAAACAAACATTTTGATATATTAAAATGCATCTCAAATACTTTATTATATCATTTGAACTGTAATGTTATACAGTTTTACGTTCAAAGTCAGTATATTTTAAAGTGCCCCTATTATGGGTTTTGAAAGGTTCATATTTTGGTTTTGGGTGTCCCCAACGACAGTTTGACATGCATGCAAGCTAACACTCTTATTGTCTTATAATATGCATTTATTTTTACCTTACTTGCTCAACGACTCCCAAACGATTCGCTCAATGATTCATTTTTTCAAACCCCTCCATTCCGTGACGCTAATCTGCGTTGATTGGTCCAACTGGTCTTATTTTCATTTCATCATGCCTGTAATGCCTGATAAAGCAGCATTTGTGTGTACAGTGCTGCTTTGTGTACAGCGTTACTGGGGAAACTATTATTTTTACCGCTCCAAAAGCAGCACCTAGTGGCAAAAAATGAATTAGCATTTTCATTCAGACCAACAAGTGGGTGGCCAATATGCTAATGTTTCATTTTGATGTCAACATGAAAAGGCTTGGGATTTGTTTTAAAAATGACTCGTTTCAATGATTCAGAGTCGACTCTTTCTTTTGAGAGACAATAACTTTATACACGGTGCACTTACAGATTTCAAACTTTGCAGGATGTTTTCATTCACCTAGAGCTGTGTTAAACAATGCATGAAAGGTCATTTTCAAAAATCCATAATAGGGGCACTTTAAATGCACTAAATTGCAACTTCGTCATTATAGCTGTGTAATTGCAATAATTTAAATACATATCAGTACATTCCACAGTAAACTTTAATCGTATATAAAAGACAATAGTTATATAAAGTAGTTATGAAATTATATATAAAGATTACTTAAGTCCTACTTAAGCAGTCTTAGGTTCAACTAACTTACTTTTTTTAACAATTTTATTTTTGGCATTTTTTGCCTTTATTATGATAAGACGGTATAGAGTATACAGGAAGTGAGGTAGGATTGGGAAAGGTCCTCGANCTCTTAGGTTCAACTAACTTACTTTTTTTAACAATTTATTTTTGGCATTTTTTGCCTTTATTATGATAAGACCTTTATTATGATAAGGTATTGAGTATACAGGAAGTGAGGTAGGATTGGGAAAGGTCCTCGAGCTGGGATTCAAACTCATCATTTTAACTATAACACATTTTAATTTAATTACAATTAACATGCAATTAAATTCCCGCAAAACATTCAGTTCAGTTCACACTTATATCTTTTTTCTCTTTTTAGAAGTATGCTAAAGTGCACTTCTTTTTCACGAGTGGTAACATTGTGCACATTGACCTCTTGGTGTTTTTTCGTAATTTAAGTCTGAAATCTTCTTGTACGTGATCTAATGTTCAGAATGTCCCAAAATAAGTTGTTTTCCTAAGTATGAGTGGCAGAAGTGAAGGTCGTTTAGCTGTCCGAGGAACAATCTGTTGTTTGGTCTCAGAAGCCTTGCGGTTTGAGGAGACAAATTGAGCCAAACCGCTCCAGCGAGTGGCACAGAAAAGGGAGGAACTGCTGTCACTGAGAAAACACTCGTCCTTGCCAGACAGTGTCACATTGTGCTGCCACACCACAACAGCAGGGTGTAATCTCCAGTTATAGGTACATTTTAGTAGTATTCGAGCGTGCCTTTCGAACTCATCTGGATTCTCGGTTTCACTCATGATGCCACTTGACATGACTCACATGGCCTCTCATAATATATGAAGGGACGCATGAAGATGCGTTTGTTCCTGATGCAGTAATTACTATAATAATTAATAAGGCACACTGAGTAGGATCAGTGCTCTGATGACTGATGTTGTATGTCTTTCATGTCACTGCTGATTTTGTTTTTAAGCTTGACACATTCAATTAAGGAGCTTTAGACTGTGGTCTGGTTTACGTAGATTAGCTGTTTCTCTGAGGCCTGCTGTTGGAAAGACAGAGCCCTACTGAAAGCGACCAGTTAATGTGTGTCTGCTTTTTGTCTCATTTCTCTCCCCCATTTTGTCTTACTTTAATGATTCATTTCTTTCTTTTTAAATGATTTTATATCGTTCATTTTTAATAGCAGCGACATAGTCAACATGCTCTATTATATTATATTGTGCAGCTCTACATAAAAATTATGTGCAGCTCTACATAAAAATTATGATTCTGACATAATGTTCTCACCCTCATGTGGAACTAAACCCATATGATTTTATGTTTTTTATTACTTAACAATAAATAGTTATTTTGTTATTATTAGGGGAATAAGATCTACAGCTGTCATGCTTAAAAATGGGCCATAAAATTTTGGACTCCATTGTGAACCATCTCTTTTTTTATGTAAACTAAATAGGGTTGTTTGTAAGTAGCAAAACTATTCCCACCTTAATTTCCCCTTTCTCTCTCGCTCTTTTTATATATAGTTCTCATCCTTTAACTGGATTCCTGTCCTGTTTTCCTCTTTTCCTTGCTAACTTTAATCTTTCTCTTGTCGTTTTGTCCTTATCTCTTCCCCTCATTCTGTCGTCCACCTGCTCTTGCTCTCTGCCCTGTCCATCACACAGCAGAACAGGAAGCGCTCTGGGGTTGACCTCTGACCTCAGTCAGCCAAGCTCTGTATAAACAGCTCATTTTCTCCACTTCCTGTTTAGCTGAACAGGAGCACCGCCTGTTTTAGTTTGTTTACAGAGCGGGCCGCTTCAAGTTCTTGTGTGCGTGTGTGTACGCAGCATGTTTTTCAGTGTGTATTTTCGTATGCGGGTGTCAGTGTGTGCTGATGCCTGCCTGCTGTTCTGTTGAGAACAATACAGTTTGTTTCCTTATATAAGATCCTATGGAAGTCCGTTTCCGCCTCCAAATTGAAAAAAATAAAAAAGTAATTGGGACTTTAAATCTCTCAATTGTGACATTATTTCTCACTTTACAGCGCGTGGCTTTTTAAATGACTTCATTTTTCATAATTGACTATATGTCATGGTAATTGGTACTTTATATCGCACAATTGTGACAACATACTGTATCTTACAACAATTCAGGCATTATATTTTACAATTGCAACTTTATATCTCGCAATCGTAACTTTATATCAAAATTGCAACTTAATAACTAACAATATGACTTCATATCTTACTATTGCGACTTCATGTTCATCAGTGCAACTTTTTATCACTCGTCTCATAATTGCAGCTTTATATCTCACAAATAGCTCACCGTAGCATATTTATAGCTCACAATTGCGACTTAATACCTCACAATATAACTTCATATCTTACATTTGCAACATAACATCTCACAGTTGCAAGTTTATATCGCACAACTGCGACATTATAACTCACAACATGACTTTATATCTCATAGCTGCAATTATATCTCATTATTACAGTTATAACTCACAGTATGACTTCATATCTCACAGTTGCAATTATATCCCAATTACAGCTTTATAATTCACAATATTACATCTTATCTCACAATTGTAACTTAATATCTCACAATTATGGCTTCTTATCTCACAATTGCGACTATATCTCAACTGCGGCTTTATAATTCAGCTTCATATCTCAAAACTGTGACTTTAAAATTCATATTCATAGTACAATATAATATGACTTAATCACAAGTGCTACTTTATATCCCACAATCTGACTTTATATCACATAAATACAACTTTATATCACACTATATTTTGCAATGTGGCTTCATTTTTTTGTAATTTTGACAATATATATACACAGTGATAGAGAGTAACTAGTTACACGTTATGGAATCACGTAATTTAATTACAAAATAAAAGTAACTGTAATCTGTTACAGTTACTGAGAAAAAATGTGTAATTAAATAACAGTTACTTATGAAAATGTAAATAATTACAAAGGGAGTTACATCTGAATATTATCCACACGCATACAGATTTGATTGTTTTCAGAATACTAATTTAGATAAGTAATCAAATGTAATCAGTTATGTTACTTTACCTAAAGTAATTGAAAGAGTTACACTACTTATTACATTTTAAATAGGGTAACTTGTAATCTGTAACCTGTTTCATTTCTAAAGTAACCTTCCCACTTGTTTAGATTCACCTCACTGTGACCATTTTATTTATTATTCTGAGACAAAAACAGCTTCTGTTTGGAAATGGGCTTCACACAACAAAAGTTTAGTAGCCATGTACTGTATATTACATCATATAATGCTGTATTAATGATGCTGCAACATATACATACGCACTCACGCAAGCCAAGACCTTACGTGACACCTAACCTCCACACACACTTGCTTTGTAAGTGGTTTCTGACTCATTACTATCTATAGCTCTATAGTCTCTGGGTCCAATTAACCGGTTTGTGTTTTTGCCAGTGATATCTCTCAGTCTCTCTCTGTATTAAATTATGCAGTAGATCTGTCTGGTTTTCAGCTTTTATCTTGTGTCTGGCTTCAGTTAGCTGACGGTTCATGTGCCCGACCAGAGCATCAGGCGGGGTAGATCAGGGTCAAAGAGCTATTTGAAGATCTGTTCGGCTGGCCGTGTCCCAGTACTATGTGTCCTGATCCTCCCTACATCCTGCAACAGTAGGATGACTGCAGTGGGTTAGCGGTTTGGAGTAGTCACCCTCAGTAATGACCTGACAAAGGCAAGATGTCATTTTCATTCATTTTGATCCAAAACACAGAGACTCACTTTTGGGGAACTTGTGTTGGTTCTCAAATGTCCTCTTTAATTTTCTTTAATTAGATGGCAGGATGTAGTTTGGCTGTGTGTTTATCCACACGTGTGCACATATGCGGGAAGTCGTTAGCGGGGTGGCTAGCGTTAGCATTAGTCAGACAAAAACAGCTGTCAAAATCTGTTGATATGCTTTTACACAGAAAATAGAGCATTTTGTGAACAAAGCACAGTGTGTACTGCCCTACAAAGGTCGTAAATATCTTAATTTGTGTTGCGAAGATAAACAAAGGTATTACAGGTTTGGAACAACGTGAGGGTGAGTAATTCAAGACAGAATTTTCATTTTTGGGTGAACTTTCCCTTTAACATAGTTCTGATAAAATGTGTTCAGGGCTCGATATTTAGCAAATCAAATTTAGTAAATCAGTCATTCAGTTCTTCAAGTAAAAATGTTACTTGTCCAGAAAGAAAAACAGCATAAATGTAATCCAGTCTGAAGCAATATTTTCATGTTTTATCAGCTCTTACTTATATTTTCATGTTTGTGAGATTGATTTCCAGGGCATTTTTTGCTATCACAAAAGGCAATTTTTCTTAACTAAACTGCCAGTAGGTGGCGGCATGTGACCGTCTTAATGAGTGAGTCACTGAGTCATATTCATCTGATTTGTTGAAACTGTTGATTCATTCACAAATAAAGCGAACAACTTTATGAATGGGACATTGAATCACTGACCTGAATGGCCGATTCGTTCAAGAACCCTGAATCATTCAATAACGAAACACTGCTGTTTGTTGTACTGAGATGAGTGAATGTTTTGCTGTGACCTTTCTTTGGAATTATTTTCGTCTGTCAATATTCTGTCTAAAATGTAAGTCACTTAATATTAACTACTTGTTTATTGAACTGTTGTATAAAATCAATGTCACATTTCCAATCGTGCTGGTGTTTGGGAATAGCCAAATTCTGAACGTTTTACTGTATTGTGAATTTTTTAAATTTACATTACACACTGTAATCTAAAAAATCTTATTTGTATTTAAGGTTTATATTTTTGATGTTCATGCATTCATTCCCTGAGAATCAAACCTGATGACATTAGCGTTGCTTGCGTCATGCTATATTGGATTTTACATAAAAGGTATATTTGCACTGAAAAAAAAAAGACTGCTTGTTTTGATTAAACCTATCTCATTAACTTTTGTGACAAGGCAAGAAGTAAGACAAACCAGCTGCTGGTTTGCAAATAGAAGCAGAAACACACTTTCTCTCAACACACTGGCATACTGCAAACACTGATTGGTAACACACTTCCTGCCAATAAGTGGATATACAGCCAGTTACGCTCTATTAGGCTGTGACACACTGAAGCAGACGAAAGGGTAATGTGAGTCACAAACACACACTTTAGAAAGTACCAGGAATTACATGCAGTTATACATGGATAATTACAGCTCTAAAATCTGATTGGATATTAAAGCCAGTTGTGGACTTAAGGGTGTTTAAAGTGCTTTATGATTGTTACAAGTCAGACTGAATGATATGAACTCAGTGACATCTTGGTTAGCAGCAGACTGTCTTTTAGACTGAAGATAGACGTCTGTGTGATGTTGACTTCGCATTTTATATCAACACTTAGATCATTCTGAGTTGGACGTGGGCGAGCATAAGAGTCAATTTATGCACTGATGTGATCCTGTTGTAAAGTGAACACTAATTAATAATCATTTTACAAAAAGTGGTACTAAAATTTCAGTAGTCAGTACCAGTAAAAATTAAGATTCTCAGCATGTGTGTGTGCATATAATTTAAATATTTAATACAATTAATTATTTATGCTATTATAATTAATAGATCACAACATTATCATGTACCCTTCAAATATGATTCAATTATGTAAACATTGCATTTTAAAACATCAATCAATAAATAAAAGTTAGCAATAAAATTATTCATAAACTTATTTAAATCTATTTTGTACCAACATTTTGATTATTTATCATTTATTTTTGAAAATTATTTTTCTGATTTATGAAATGTTATTAGCATGAGTGGAAAGTGATTTTTTTATTTATTTTGTTTTTTACACTATTTTATTATTATTATTATTATTATTTTATTTAAAAACTTCCGGGTTTAAATTAGATTTTAAATCCTACTTTTACAAAATCCTCTCAGACGTTTGACACTTAGTCTAAATTTTAAAATCTAATTTCTATGATGTTGAAAAAGTAAAGTCTGCATGTTGTTTGTCAACTACTCAGTTATTGAACATTAGTGTCTTTATCATGTTACTGTGGCTGCTATTTTATGAAAACTCAACTATACCTAGACCTAAAACTCTAAACTGTGGGAAAATCACTGTAATGTATGGCCTCTTGTGATGTATTGCTTCCATATATGCTTTAGGGATAGACAGAAATAGATCTGACATATACACAACAGCTCAGTATTACTGGCATTTGTGTGTTTTTATTTTTCCATATCAGCTATAAGCCTAAGCCAAACCTGTTTTCCTCTTGAGCTTTACCCATATCACCATCCAAAGCCCTCTCTCTCTCTTCCTCTTCTCTTTTCTCTCTTCCTTCTGATAAGACTCTCTCTGGTCTCAGGCCCATTAGCCAATGGCAAAAGGGATAATTGTCGTGGAAAGAGCCGGGCGTTCGTTTGATGTGGACTTCGACTTCCTTTTGATGTAAAAATGTATCCACTGTGATTATCAAGATTATGGCTTCCTCCCCCTCCTCTTCCTCATTCCCTCGCCCTTTCCATCCCTCCATTAAGCCGTGAAGATTAATTGGAAACAGCCCGGTCTGATGGCTGAAGTTGATGCCGCTGTCTTCGTAGCTGTCGGGTCGCTGAACTCATGTTTGGGAAGCATCCTTTCTCACACACTCTCCCTCCACCTCTCTTCTGCTGCTGAAACACCAGATCTCAATAGATACTCAGAGTACATCTTATATCAGGGTTTTTATCGCAACTTTTTTAAGTTAAACAAATTACTACTTTTTTTCAGAAGGATGCATTACATATCAAAAGTGGCAGTAAAAGATATCTTTTTTTAAAGATATAATTCTTTTAAACTTTCGATTTATCAAAGAATCATGAAAATTGGGGTATTATTGAATATGTGTATAGTAGTCTGGGTTGTATCTAGTTTGTTCATTACGTCTTTCAAGGATGAGGGTTTTTTTATGTAACCTATCATGTGGGCATCTGTCTAATTAAACTGTTTCTACCAAATAACAGATGATTTTGTAATGAATTAAATTTTACAGGGGTGTAAAAAGTACCCAAAATTATACTTAAGTGAAAGTGCAGTTACTGAGCGAAAATTTGACTCATTTAAAAGTAGAAATATCTGGCCAAAAACTACTTGAGTAAAACTGAACAAGTACAACTTTAAATTGTACTTAAGTATTAAAGAAGTAACCTAGTAAAATGGAACCAAGAGAGGTTGTTTCATCATATCAAATCCTCTTTTCAGTGCACAGTGAAATAAAATTCATAAAATGTTTCGTCAGATAGACCTACAAAGGTTTGGCTAAAGGGGAAAAAACAAAACAAAATGCAATAGCACAGGTTAAAAACATCTAGTCAAAATACTCCATGCTTTACTTCATTCTTTACAAAAAAATGTTTTGAAGACAGAAATTTCCATGATGAAAGTTATGAGTGAAGATGAATTGCATGTGCATTATGCACGAAAACAAACACCACTGGATCTGGCATGTCAAGCATGCATGCTTGAGCTTTTATTTACTACATTTCATGTACATAAGATTGAAGAAAAAAAACTTTTTTAAGTTGAAATAAAATTTTAAAAAGTAAAAAAGTACTGTTTTATCTTCAGAAATGTAATCAAGTAAAAATACAAGGCGTCGGTTTAAATTGCACTTAAGTAAAATACAAATCTCCCAAAATAAAATTAAGTACAGCAATCAAGTAAAATTAGATTAAGTAATTTACACTTTATTTATGTCAATTACAAAAGATTTGGGAAGCATACAGTGTTCTTTGAAGAATAGCAAGTTTAACCCTCTGGGGTCTGAGGGTGTTTTGTGGCCCTGGTCTGATAACACTGTATTCAGCGAAAAAATGGCTACAATAATATGTGAGCAGCATGAAAGTACATGTTTTTGAGAAAACAATGTTTATGTGTGGTTAGTGAAAAACAAATTTTTTTTAAGTCACTGAAATAAGGCCATGCATAACACACATCCAGAATATCTGTTCACAAGACTTTTGAGAACTGGATGTGGTAGACTACAGTTTTTGCTACAAAATGACGTGAAAAATATCCTGTTCACTTGTTCACAGAAAACAATATATTGATTTAACATTTGTAAAACATGTTTTGTGATAGAATGCCCTTATGCGAGGGAGTCACAATGGCCATGAATATTAAGTGATTCACACCTGAGAGACAAGGGCCTCAATGAGCCATCAATATGAGTGTGACTGAGGCAGGTAAGAAAGAGTGTGGGGAGGGTAAAATAATGTGGATTTGATTATTATTTTTATTTTATTTACAACACAGTATAATAAAAATATACACAGTGAAGGTGAAGGACACATGATTGAACATACTGATCTGAACATTGAGACTTGAACAGTAACACACCTTTGTGCCAAACATTCAT
>SCHK01351488.1:0-12027 GCA_004124795.1 Poropuntius huangchuchieni
GCCTGTAGTCCAGATCTTTCACCTATAGAGAACATTTGGCGGATCATTAAATGAAAAATGTGTCAATGTTCTCTTCAGGCGAGAATGGCACCAAATTCCCACAACAAAACTCCAGAAACTCATAACCTCGATGCCCAGACGTCTTCAAACTGTTTTGAAAAGAAGAGGAGATGCTACATCATGGTAAACATGTCCCCGTCCCAACTATTTTGAGACCTGTAAGCAGGCATCAAATTTGAAATGAGCTCATTTTGTGCATAAAATCGTAAAATTTCTCAGTTTAAACATTTATTATGTTATCTATGTTCTATTGTGAGTAAAATATTGGCTCATGTGATTTGAAATTCTTTTAGCTTTCATTTTATTCAAATTTAAAAAACGTCCCAACATTTCCAGAATTCGCCTTGTACTAATAATCTTACTGACCCCTTAATTGCATTATGAGCACTTCTTGTGTTTATTTGCCTCTTTATGATGAATATGATGTTGTATTCCTCAATTGTAAGTCGCTTTGGATAAAAGCGTAATGAATGTAAATGCATTATCCATTACAAAGCTGTGGGTTTATTTTGGATTTATCAGACAGTCATTTTACTCCACTCTCAAATATTTCAATTTTTTTCCCTCCAGTCTCAAAAAGAACATGGAGATTACTCTAAACTACAGACTAAGGAAAGCAGCCTCTGTTACTGCAGGGCACAATCATATCCTGGAGCTCCGTCAACTGACAGCAGGGGCACTGAGGACGGACAGGGGTGAAGGAGAGCTCCACCTGGGCAGCTGAAAACCACATGAAAGGAGGAGGAGAACAGAGTGATAGGAGGAGAGCAGAGCAGTAACATTCACCCAGGCCTCTATTTCAAGGCGGTCCTCTCACCTGGCCTCACAGCAACATCACAAAATCAGAAGCTCTTCCTGTGAGAAAAGGAGGAGAGGATATATCCAACATGAGTCTGACAGCTCGATCTTATGCCTAGCGGCATGACCCAAAATACATCCCTACCTCCGGACGAGGACAGTGCTGGATGTGAAAGAGGATTTTATGTAGTTTCCAATCAGATCATATCCCTTTCAGGTGGGGATGTTTAGTTTTCACACAATTCGAATTGGATTTTGATTCAGGGACAAATTATTGTTAAAAATAAAATATTAATTTGTTTTTAAATATTTATTAAATTAATATTTACTCACTCATTTGTTTGACGGCAAAGAGGAAAAAGCCTCTAGCTTGACGTGAAAGTGATTTTAAATGTTAGCATTGCAAATTTTGGCACTCATCTAAAATGTGTTTAATCCAATACATGCTTTTTCAAAAAAAAAAAATTTTTTTTAATTGATTCTAAATGTAAAGAGTTATAATAAATTCTATAATCATCATTANTTTCTTACTAAATGTAAAGAGTTATAATAAATTCTATAATCATCATTAATATTGAATTTAAACAAACGTAAACATTCTCTAAAATTATTAAAATTATGAATTTTTGTGCATCAGTGATTTTGCCAAAGCATCCCGAGTAAAGAGAACACAGAACACGTAGATCAGATCTCCAAAAAAGTTCAACCATCAGCGCATGTGATATCTGCCATGCCCGCTTCTTTTCTCCCCTTGAGCGTTTCTTTTATGCAGTTTAATATCTTTTTTATTGCTCTTATAGCGGAGTTCATTAGCATGCAGGGACGTGCATCCACGCGCACAACGGGGATTAGATAACCTCACACTTCATGACATCTTCCTCGATACGCCGCGTGAATAAAGCGGCAGAATCTCTCCGCAGCCTGTGCATGCAGGAAAGCACAGTCAAGCTCGCCTTCATTTTTCGCCTAACTAATAAAAACAGACAGGCAAAGGCCACTCGCCCTCCTCTGAGGAGAGTTTATTTTGATTTTGATTTAAAAAGACTCTGTCTGTGTTAGTCACACAGCCGCGGGGCCGCGCGGAGACGGGCATGACGGAAGAAAACGAGGAGGAGGAGGGGGTTAGGGAAAATTACGAAGGGCCGCTCGCTATTTTGACTGCATTGCCAAAACAGCCTGGCCGCTTCACAGAGGTAATTTCAAAGGAAAAGGCTTGGACACACCGTGTAAACAGAGCGCTATTTACATAGGGATTCCCTCAGTCTAAAAGATCGGCTTTGAAACAGATTACAGGTGTGAACTCCCAACTCCTGCGTTACACTGATACCAAAGCCACAAGGTCCAAAGCTGATAACCGTGGAAGTGTGGTGACAAAACTTTACCGGTGGAGGGTAGCGAGAGCGTGCGTGTGTGAATGAGCGCACCGGTCCGTGAGAGTCCATGAGTGAATGACTGAAAGCGTGCGGTTCGGCGCACGAGCCAAGATGAGGCTCCATGAGCCGCCCCCGCAGCATCTGGAGGGCTTTTTCCATTCAAACGCTCATATCGGCAAAGTTGCAGCAAGCCGTGGCACCATCCGCCTTTCTCTCGTGCTCATCTTTCGTCTTCACCCTCCACATCATCCCTCTCCCGGGCTGTGATAAGAGCGAGGCTCCATTAGCACCTCTCTCTCTCTCTCTCTCATGGAAGCAAGCTGGAGATAGAGCAGCCTTGATGGACTATAAATTGTAGGGAATGCTTCCTGCTGAGAAAGAGTAGCAGAGAGAGAAAGGTTACACCGAAAAAGAGAGAGAGAAAGAGGGAGGGATGGTCACAGCCAAGATGCATGGGCTGTCAGAGTCACTAATCATAGCCCACCAGCGCCATATTAATCACTGGATCACTGCCACTAGTTTGGACCTGATGCCTGGAGTCAACCGTTCAATAACCTTTGAGAACTTGAGAACAACTGAAGGATGAGATGTGTATTGCTGCTGAAGCACCCAAACATGGGTCTCGGACAGATTCATTATTTCTTCACACAAACAAACATACATTTAATTTTTAAACATGTTATGGTGAAAACAACAGGGGTTGGCAGGTTTCACCACATGCCTTATTTTTGTCCAAAAAAATAAAAATAAAAATAATAATAATAATAATAATAAATCAGATTTGCAGTTCTGTTCTATATATGGAGTTCATTCGCAAAAACAGATAACTAAGTCTGTAAAAATGTTCAAAAACCATGTTTATTGTTTTTTTTATCCTGCATTCCAGTTTATATCAAAGTGCAGTTGGGTTGTTTTGATTAAATAATAAAAAACAGTTAACAAACACATCAAAACACAATAAAAACATGATAATGCACATGATTTATGAAAATGAATGCAAATTTGCAAAAACTCTTCATATATATATATCAGATGTAGTCTCACAAACAACATTTTGAACTATTTTATATAAAAATCTGGTTCATGTTGTTTATTCTGCTACAAAGTGAACACTCATTTAAAATTATTGCACAGTGCTCTGTTCTGCAATAACACAGAAGATGATAAAGGAATTTTATTTGGGTCCATCCAGATGCAAGTCCCGAAAGCAAGCAGAAACTGTGCTATTCTTTTGCAAAACTCTTTTATTAATGCTTGATGCCATAAACTTTGGAAGTTTTGCCTAATCCACCAGCTTTCTTTTCTTATAAGCCTCCTAACTTCTGAACAACACATTTAAAACACTCTATGAGCCAATTAAATAGAACTGTCACCTGTTATACGTGGATGTGTTCAAAATCGCATACTCTCTGAGAAGGTATACTTTTTGAACAAGTATTTACTTTTGAAAACATTAAAAGAAACGCTCTATATAATGCATGTAAAATGCATATAATCTGGATGTGCTATACGGTATCTGTAATCTTGTCATTGTCATGTGAATGACCAGTTTTGGTTGCATTGCTTCACTGTTGTTTACAAATCCTCTCCCATGGCCTCATGGGATATTAAAGTGGATGCACACCTCAGAATCTCAACGGAAATAGCATCTGGTTACTTTTTGCCTATTTTTTTTATGAATATTGTGAATTTGCACATACTGCTATGTTCACACACTGTTTTCACCTGCTACATAGTAGGGAAGTATGCAAGTTTGGATGCCACATGTGTTTCAGATTATGGAAAGCCAAAGGAGCAAAGGAGTCTTTGTATACTGCATTTTTAAAACAGCATGAAACAGAGGTAGCTATTATCTATTTTTCACTATTGTAATGTATATCCAAGTGAAACAGCTTTCTAAATGAAAAAAGTAGTTTGAGACTTAATTTCTCTCATCAGGAATGTATGGGGTTGCAGTGTGTACACTTACAATACTACTGCACACACAACATACTGTACCGTGAGCTACAGTATATAGTAAGAGATATGGTTATAATTACGGTTGTAGGTGTCATGTAAGAGCAGGAAAGGTGTTTTCTAATAACATGCTCTTATGCATACAGCCATATGCTTCCCAAGCATGTGAGAAAAATTTCCATACAAATCTGTTTATGATTTTACTATTTCAAGCAGAAATGTGCACACATAACATCAGAACATACACACATTCTCCTACTCGCTGTAACACGATATGATATTGTTTCCAAGGTCTTCAGTACGAGAGATTCTTGTTTTGGCTTAAATATCTGTTGATCTGTTAAGCACATATTGCATTTATGCTGATCTAATCTGCTTTTAATTTACAACATCCTCCAACATTTTGTCTTCTGAGCAGTTACTGTAGCACCTCAATGAAAGTCTTAGAGTAGATCAGGTATATTGACACAAAGACTTTCCACTTACAGTTCCCAAAAACCAGGGCAACGACATTTCTGATAAATGCAATGACCTCAGGCTCTCGTTGTTTGCATTTTCATGAGCAGGGCCTTGAAAAAACTACTTGTCTCCCATTTTGCTCTGTGTTTCGGGTTAAGGACGATGGATGGATGAGTGCAGGATGTACAGTATAATAACTATAGACTTTCTCAGTTAATAACCATGAGAAGGTCAACAAAGTAGCTGAGCCAGGACTGAATGCACAATATGTTTGCATGAGACAAAAGTTGTACAACCTGAATAAGCTATCAGATTTTGAGAAATGTACAGTATATTTTACCTTTAAAACATGCAAATGTCAGTCTCGTTAGTGTACAACACAACACAACACAACTAGAAGGCAATAGTTAATATTCTATTATATTTGCATACTGTTTTGTAGGAATCATTGAATGATTGACTGACCAAAAAACAAAAACAGCAAACAAATAGTGAAAACCAGAGAACATTTTCACCCTCAGAGGGGCTGTAGTAGAAAAATGGAATGAAAATGAACTTACAAAAGAAAAATCTCATCAACCCCAAAATGAACTGCAAATGGGAGGGATTCACTATCTCGCTCGGTACCTCTGGGTTGATTCGATTTAGCAGAGGAATGATTTTGATCCTTTAATTAACAAGATGATTTGTGCACATACTCATACACAATTGTTCATGCAGCCTTCTCCAAAGAAATAAGCAAACGGCACAAACATCCTTGTTTAACAGAAAAAGTGATTTTTAAAAAATCATTCCCTAATTAACTGGCAAAATTCACACAGGCTCATAGCGCACGCTGCTTCCAAACACCTGGCAAGCTGCTTGTTAACACAGTGAGCACATGCAGACACACACACACACACACACATACAGGTGCTCCAAGGGAGAACTAGAGTGCGAGGTCTCTCTGGGTTTAAAGGTCGTGACCGCATCCCACCGGCAGGAGATTCTGAGGAGACCAGGTGTTTGTAAGGGTTGCAAGCTGTGCTGAAATAAACCGCTCAAAACTAGTGAGAAAAAGAGGAAGGTGGGTACAGAGACACACTGAACAGTCTGGGGAATATGGTTATTTTAAATCCTGTCATGATGATACAATTACAGTCTTCAGACAAGCAATTGTCTGCAGTTCACTTGCTGTAACCTTAAGGGGAGGAGTTTAAAAATCAGACACCTTGGTGACCAAAAGTCAGCTCAGAGGAGGTGCAGATTCTTTCTTCTTCTTTTTTTAAATGAAGTCATTTTAAGCTATTAATAAAAGCAAATTAGCGCTGTCGATTTAACACATTAATTTTGTGAGGAAAAATTCATAATGCATTTAACGCACCCCCTTTCCACCCCAGGCCTCACAAAGCAGTTGCTAATGAACATGATGCAGGACAACGACTGACTCTGCGATGTAACCTACAGTATTTGAATTCAGTTGTATGTCCCTAATATTCAAGATATGAGGGCAAAAATGCTGCTGTATGGTTTTTGTCTTATATTTATGTCTTACAGTTTAGCAATATCACACAAACAAGTGCAATTGCAAATGTTCAATAAACAAGGCACTGTGTTTCGGACACATGTTGTCACTATTGTTCAATTTCAAATACAAAAATAATTCCAAAAAAGCCACAGCAGAACTGTTGGGCCTTTCCGAGCAACACACAGCAAAGTTTCACCACATTTTTGAACCAATGATAACCTATTCATAAAGACAGCCACCTACTATTGGTCTTAGTTTCATATTTAAAGTATAATTTATTGTATTTTTATTATTAAATAAAAACATTTATGCCCATTTAAAACACATTAATCTCATAGAGTAATTTATGCAATTCTAACTGCAGTGTAAATGCTTTCATGCCACCTCTGAAAAATCTGTGTAAATATACCTAAATATGTAGCTTCTGAAAACAAAACAAAAAAACTGTTATAACCACATTGCATTAAAATATTTCTTTGTAAAGCTACTTTGTAATGTCTGTTAAGTGCTTTTCTTTACTTTATTTTTTGGGGTGTCACTTCTCAGCCCAAATTGATGTGCGATTAACTTGATTATTCATTAGATACTGTTATTAATTATATTAAAAATGTAATTAATTAACAGTCCTAATACTGTATAATATATAATGTACTTCACAAGTAGTTATGTCTCAAGACGAAAATTAAACATTGCTTCGACTACAGTAAAATCATTACCGGTATTATTCATAATTTAAAAAAAAAAAACATTATCAAAACATTATGTTTTGATTAAAAGATGTTAACATTAAATGCCAGCAAAACTCTAAGAATTCACAACATTTTTTTACAATAATGCTTTCATTATAACGTTATGTATATGACAGTAGCAGAGGTGGGTAGTAACGAGTTACATTTACTTTGTTACATTTACTTGAGTACATTTTTTGGGGTAACTAATACTTTCATAGTTATATTTTTTAGCTCTGCGCAGTGGTGCGCGACCTGTTCCAGGAGGAATGCCTTTGCCTAGACTCAATTAATATTGATATTTTCACAATATTTACTCTTGCAGAAATAAACATTTGTTTACATTTTGTAATGTGCATTTGTTTCGTTAAGTTCAGATGTTCGGTAGCGGTCTTGTGTCAGAGGTTACACACATTTGTATATATACATATATACTGTACATATGTATATACATATATGCACAATATATATACAGTAAACCAGCTGAAATGTTTTGAAATCACTTGTACCCTACCTGATCGAAAAAATCCAGTCTTTCACTCTGCCTGTGTCAATTTGAATCTTGTTAAAAGATTTAAATCCCTGAAGCCAAGATGCTCCTCTGTCAGTCACGGATTATGTAAAGTGAAACTTAAATCTATAGGGGAGGTTGGATTTATACACGCACGTTAAAATATTTATTCAAAGCTTTTCTTTTCAGATTCTTATTTACAGCATTATCTTAATAGGCTGTATATTAACTTATTGGGTGAAAACTGGTAGTTCTATGTAAAATCAGACATTTGAGCACCCCCAAATAGCCAAAATGGCATGATCATAACACCCCGCGAATATTCAACTGTGAGATCGGTAGTCAAATTAGGCTCCTCCTATCGAAGCATCAAATCTTCGTTTATTCAGGGTCACCCCATAAAAAAAAGTCTACACTGCTCCATACATAATTGATAAAAGGGACAAAAATCACTCCACAAGTCCTCAAATGGCCTGATACTGTATGTATGAATCTCAGAGAATATTCTTACATGTCACATGTCCTCCTGAGCTCTCCTCCACCTGATTATATTTCTGCATCTGTGTGACTGAAGCAGAACCAGCGTGGTCTTCGTTATTGCCTCTCTGCCAGTTTCCCTCTGTGCTCAAGTGAGTATTATCAGGCTGAGATAAGATGTTCCTCTTCTCCGCTTCTCAGATGCACTGCATTCACAAAGCTTTGAAATCTCCTTGTGCCAGTTTTGGCAATATGAAACTTATTTTGTGCTTGAATCAGACTTGTTTTCTCGCACAATATCACACTCAAGCGTACACACACACACACATACACAAACATTACTAGTCTCCTGCGCTAATCCACCCAGAGAATAACAAAAAGCTGCAACCTAGGCCAGAGTGTGTTTGAATGTGGCACGGATCGCAGCTGCCCCGGAGTCCTGAGTTGGATGAGGGCTGGTTAGTAGGAGGCAGAGGAGTATAGCCTCAAGCTATGAGCAGTCTGCCTTGCGTTTCATGCTATCATTCTCTTTCTCTTTTTTTTTTTCGCCTTATTCCCTTCCAGTGCATTTTGTCCCTGTACGTTCTTATCCATCTATCAGACATCTAATCCTCTTTATTTCTCTCTCACACATGCCCACTCAGATTTTTGGGTCAAGTGTTTTTCTTAAATGCAGCTTTCAAAGAATTATCATAGATACACATATTTCAAGTAGCATTTTTATTGTAAAAATGAAAGAAATCAGCCACTCAACCACACTTAATCATTATACCTTCCACAGATTAGATTAGACACTGATGTCTTCTTCATAATAATGATAATTATAACTATTAGTAGTAGTAGTATTTATTTGTTAATTTAAAATAATATGGGAATATAATACATAAACTGAAACCCTGCTCCTCTTGCATGCAGATCATTTTTCTACACTCAAAAACGACTACAAAAAAGTTTTTACTTCACACTCAAAAACAGATCTACCAAAAAAACTTTCCCTTTTCGTTATATCTTATCTTGCCTTGGGCACCAAGTGAGGCAGGACTGACACTGGTGTCCCCTCAAAAAGGTGAGTGATGGCCCTGTCTCTTTCCCTGTGTCTTTCTTTGGTATGGTTGGGTCAAAGGTTTCAAGGAACTTCCTGTGCCTGTGGAAGCAAAAGACAGACAAGAGCAAGTAACAGAGCAAAAGATAAAGGATAAGAAAGAAAAGAATTCCCTGTCTTAGAGTTCTGATTGCAGGGTAAATGAATGCATTAGTCTTGATGGACTGAACTGAGATCTGAACGTGTCTACATTTTTCATCATCTCTTTCAAAACACACAAATTAGTTATTATTGTAGAAACCTGGGAAAGGAAATGTGTAGGGCACAATGTACAACAAAGCAGGTCATTTTTACAAATTAAACCAAGAATAATCAGGACTCTGACACAAAGTGATCCTGAAGAGGTTTATTCTGTAATAAAGACCAGCTGGCAGTACATTACCTCGCTTAGTACATGGCTACTTAAGTAAATAAAACAGACGTAAAATATTGATTTGAGATAAAACTATTACTTTATTATAAGCCAGAGGCAATTTTTCCAACATCAATAACCGTTTTAAGATGGTGCTGATAAAATGATCAATAGTATGTTGCTACAATGACCCGATAAAACTGGATATGTGATTGTAAAATGTATATAAAGTGACCAATTCAGAGACACAAGTAGTAAGTGTGTTGAGAACTGAGGCGTACATGACTCATACTTTTTCTCTTGTCCTCTATACTGAGAAAGAAACATGCATCAAAAAGACATAAAAGGGCTTTCAATAATGAAACAGTATTTGAAAACACACATTTATATCCATATGCATGTGCGAGGGTACAAAGAGTATGGGAGCGAGAGAGAACAAATACTGAAATGTTCTTTTATGCAAGCACATTATGCTAGTCATTACATTCAGGCACTCAAGCTATCTACATGCTTCAAAACTGGCAGGGTACATCAAAGAGAGAGGTATTGTCTAACTATTGACCCGCTAACTATAGACTGTGCTTCGGGCAAATAAGAACAAGAGAACCTGAACCAGGCTAATGTTCTCATTCCAGTCACTCTCCATGATTCTCTATTAAATATGAAAGAAATCAAAGACTATTGATGTATCCTGAATAATGACTGTAGTTCACGTTCAGGCACCGAGAGTGTCGCAAGAACAAATACTCCATTGTGTGGCCATTGTCAAGTTCATCCCATATTTTCAAACCTTCTTATTCTGTCTCAATATTTTTCTGCTTGCTTTTGCTTCGCATAGAGCCAACTCTGTGTTCCTAGCACTGTACTGACATTTCAAAGACTCCTGAAATCAAAACTTTTTTTTGTGAGGCTTTCATCAGTATGTTAGCTTTGGTGCTAATCTAAATGCTAGCGTATACTTGTAATGATAATAACCTTTAAAATACGCATATCAAATGATCAAACTTTCTCTTTCATTAAAATGTAAAAACAAATATCTCTGAATCTGAAGTGTTTACTTTTTTTTGTTGTTTTACTTTGCTTGCTTAACTGCTAGCATCCCTGCTAAAACAAGAGCATTATGCATTAGCAATGCCAAAGTCATAGATTTAATTCTAAAGGAAAGTACAGAATTTTTTATTTAAAAATACACTTTAAATTAGTTTTAAAATCAATTAAATTCCTAAAGAAATTATTTTACGAATTAAACATTACATTACTGAATTATTTACATTAACTTTTATATATAAAATAATGAAATTATTATTTATTATATATATTATTATCTTAATTTCTTTTGAAGTGATGGAGAGCAATACATTAAGAAATGTGTAGTTTTGGATTGAGCTGGACAAGACATTTATTTCCAAAAGAGTATATTTCCAAAACAAGAACTAAAAGAATGGTATAGGGATTGACCAAAGCTGCAGCCCCAGGCAGTCCAGCATAAAGGAGAGAGAAACCGTATGAATTACGATGACGATGATAATCATCTGGAGGGATAAAGAGACATCCTGAATCCTGACAGAACATCGGTCTTCTCCATCCATCTGATCAAACACTCATACTCTCACCAACATAATGACCCGAAAGTCAATAAGTCTGTACTCACTGGTTATAAAAAAAAAAAAAAAAAAGAAAGACAGACAGAACAACAGAAGAGATCATGCTACCATACTTAGACCTGCTGTCTGAGGTTTCGAAGGCATCAGCACCATCTGATATATCGAGACGTGCCAAAATAAGCATATCTTCAGTGTCTGTTCATGCTATGTTTGGATCATAGATGGGAAAAGGTGACACTGGTACAGCTGAGGCCATTGTTCATCTACTTGTCAGAGGAATATTTTTTTTCCCCTATTGTGACACCTGCAGACACAGAGTCAGAGAATACAATGACACCAGAGTATGTGAGCGGAAAGGAGTTGCAGGATTTTGCCTGGAGCAAGGAGTTTTTTTTTTTTTTTTTTTTGGCAAGTCGGACCGTCAGCATTCTATAAAAAACTGCACATAACACATGTTAAAAGCCCATTATGAAATGGCATGTCAGCAGGAATTTACCATGTGGTAGACAGCGTGTTAATAGACTTTTAGCAGCTCGAATGAAAGAAGATGGAATTTGTGAAGTAATACTGGAATGACAAGAGTGAAAATTTTTTTCGTGTTTGTCAAAATGAAAGCTGAATACAATGGGCAAATGAATATAAGACTGTGCCAAGATAAAAAGATAAAAGATAAAAATGTTCCTTTCAATTGTGGGGAAAAAAACACAATGGCAACTACTGGGCCAATATGATGGGGAAAAAATACACTACCAGTCAAAAAGATATTTTATAATTTATTATTTTATTTTATTTTATTTTATGTTTGGAAAGATGTTTATTGTACTCACCATTTATATATATTTTTTTTAAAATACAATAAAACGGCAATATTGTAAAATATTATTACAATTTGAAAGAACTGCTTTAAATTGTTAACATTTCTGAAATAACGCAAAAACAAAAGGGTAAAAATTAACTTGAATATTGATGATAAAAATAATAATAATAAAAAATCTTGAGCACCAAATTAGCATATTATAATGATTTCTGAAGGATCATATTACACTACGGGCATCCCAAGTTCAAATCCCAGTTTGTCTGAGGACCTTTCCCAAACTGTC
>SCHK01351537.1:0-11232 GCA_004124795.1 Poropuntius huangchuchieni
TTGAGTTTTTCCCATTTGGGTGTTATGAAGTAAAGGATCCCAGAACCGGCTCCGGGCAGAGTGACCCCTCGGATCAACAGGATGACCAACACCACATAGGGGAACGTGGCAGTGAAATACACCACCTGAAAACAAGGTACATCACAACAATGTATGTACAAACAATGTGTTTCTGAAATATAAAAGGCTTTTATTAACCAAAATTCAGAAAGTAAAACACATATTTTGAGAATCATTTGCTTCTCTTACAAGCTTAGAAATCATTATTAACCTATCTAATATTTCTTGTCTAATGTTCCTGCCAAATGATAATAATGTCACTAAGGCTTACTTGGGAAACTTTCCAAGAAACAAACTCTGCTAATAAATATAATAAATTATCAAACCTGACTTTAGAAGCATAATTACTTGTCTTGACAGCCACATTCACCAATACAACATCCGAACGACAATTGAAACTTCAATAACATAATATTTTTATGAACAACACAGCAAAGAAGCACTGAACTGACTAAAAGTGACAGAAAAACACTTACAATTTTTCAAATAGGCTATCTCTATTACAAATAAACATTGTTCTTTTGAATTTTTGTATTAATCAAAGGATTCTTAAAAATGTATAATGATTTTTACAAAAACAAAAAGCAGTGAGCTACAGCCTTTTTTAATATATACAATATATAACAATAATAAATATTTCTTGAGCACAAATTAGCATATTAGAATTATTTCTCAAGGGTCCTGTGACACTGAAGACTGAAATAAGGAAGTCATCTGAATAAAGGATCTTTTCACTGGTCCCAAATGAGACCTCCTGTGCTTCTCTCTTAATAACTACAGTACATAGAGGAGAAATAAGAACAGAAAATAGTCAACCTGTTTTCTTACCTTCCCTGAGGACTTGATCCCTTTAGCCAAAGAGGCATAAACAATAAGCCAGGCCAGAAACAGACAAGCAGCCAAAGGCCAACGGATATCACCTGGGTATTCAATACCCTTGGAAATATGCAACACATTATACCTGTCAAGAAATCAGGGCGATTAGTATCATCTAAAACATTACACACAGAACATAAACACACAGACGGATAGATAGAAAAGCACACTTACTTGAAATACTCCTCACTAGGGCTGACATAGGTTTTATTGTCCATTGTGACATTTAACAGTTTACTTAAATTCCCGACAGCATTTGCAGATAAACAGAATGTGGTGTTCTTGACTGATGTGATGTTTCTGTCCCTTAGTATACAGGAGTCTGGCCAGAAGAAACAATGACACAACTTGGAATGAACGTGGAAAAAAGTTACTGTGTTCCATCGTCATTCAATTCCTAACTGAAAAACATTCTAAAAACAAATTACGTCGACGAAATAAATCAAACGTCGTACAAATAGGCCTTCACAGTTCACACACAACTGTAATACTGTAAACAACGTCTTTGAATCGTGTAATTTTAGTGGCGCTACTCAAACAGGCCACGGGGTGGCAGTCCATCTCACTGCGGCACTGCACCAGCTCTTACAGTAAATTTGTCAAGCAAGCAGATTTTCTGCTGAATTCACCAAAAGCACGACATTGAAAAAAGCGTTTTAAAACGAATTAAAACGTCAAAATGTCAGCAAATTAAATCAAACGCATAATAAAACACCAGATATTTTATTCAAATGAGATTTTAACCAAAACTCATTCTGATAAGTACAGAAAACAGCATTTCTTTCACTAATCAATGTGACACAATTCTAAAAAAAAAAAAAAAAAAAAATCTATTCATGGTACTACAATAAAAAAGCACTTGATTGTACAGTTTCTGTAGCTGTTTCTGTCAAGTCATCAAAAAAGAACTTTTGGCGCAATGGGGAGAAACAGTTGCATTTGGGGTATAAAAAGAGCAGGATGACACTGAATAACCTAAATTGAGTGGTAGGCTACTTAATTCCTGAAATACAGGTTGCGCATTGCGCATTTTAGTTAGAAAAAAGGGGTGTTGGGGGGTGGACTCACAGGGGGAGAGAGAGAGAGAGAGAGAAAGAGAGAGAGACGCTCATCCTTACCCAAAAGCAGCATGTCTTTGTCTTTGCACTCGACGGTGTTCCATTCATTTTTACAGGTGGCCCATGGCAGTGACTCCTTCAACGAAGCGAACAGGTAGTACAATGTCCAGCACATAATAATATTATAGTATACGGCTATCAAGACAGATATTATCAACATGGCAATCCCGCAACCTATAATAACAAAATGAAACCAGATAATAGAAATTACACTTAAAGCAGTCGGAAAGTCGATTACCAGTTCACTGGAAACACTAATATGACACATTAGCACAAACATTGCTCTTTATAAGGGAGCATCATTTAATAAAGTAACGTTAGTTTACCTTGTAGAGCTGGGATCGCTTTCCATACTGACACCGGGCCTTGGCTGGCGAACTGACCCAAAGACACTTCCAACAAAAATATAGGTATACCGGCGAGGCCTAACATGATTAGGTAAGGTATCAAAAACGCACCTATACAAAAAGAGAGAACAGCTGCTATTGAAAAAGTCATTACTCAGGAGTAGTGCGTTGTTTTTTTTCTTTAAGCGAACAATAAACATATTAAAGTTTGAATTGTTAGTTTTTATCAAGATTTAAAAAAAAAAAAAAAAAAAAAAAAAAAAAAAAAAAACATATAACATAATTATTTAATGAATAATACTATTTTAATATTACAATGTAATTTTTAACAAACAGAATAAATATTAAACATAATACAATAACACATTTATAAACTATTAATGTGTAGAAATAATACATAATAATAATCTTTCGTTGCCCTTATAATTCGTACATTAAAATAAAATCCGTGCAATTATGAAACGAATTTTTAATTTTGTAACAGAAAACAAAATTGCCCTTTAACGAAAGTTTGTATGTGTGTATTATTGCGCATTGACATTCCGACTCATTTTCGATAAAAATCTATCTGTAGCAGAACAAAAATATTTCCTAATGCCCCTTGATTGTTTCTCACCTCCACCATTCTGGAAAGCAAGATATGGGAATCTCCACACATTTCCCAAACCCACGGCATATCCCACCATGGACAGAATAAAATCCAGTTTGTTGGACCAGTTCCCCCGGGCCTTATTCTCATCTCCTCCATCATCACCATCATCCTGGAAGAACAGTCCACTAAGTATTTATCATCGAATGTTGGCTGCTACATACATTTTAATAGCCTAGATATTCAATTTTTAACGATCATGACAATCATCAGATTATGGGTAATTATTATTATTATAGAGGCATCAAAAAAAAAAATGTCTCGTTTCCGTGACCTGGGAATAAAGGGGTCGCCCTTGGCACTAATGAAACACCCCAAAGGGAATTGTACCATAAGCAGATTCTTATGTAACACATTATCCTGCAACACAACCAGTCATCAGAAACCAATCTCTGAGAACAATAAACCTCACAATTCAGAGACATAGTACATGCAGAGCTCAGCAGATTCATTTTCAATCATAAAGCAAATGTTGTAACTCTTGATCTGGGGGGTTTGTTTCATTTGCAATGCAGCACTATCCTAATACATAGCCTACAGCATTTGATGTAGTCAGGTTCCTTGACACATCCTCTTACTCGACCTGTGCGTGAAAACTGCTGTAATTATTGTGCTGTCAGAAAGAATCACTATCACTGTTCAAATCTTTCCAGACTGGAAACAGATTTCGTTTCGCTGCTCACTTTTGAGAGACTGTAGAACAAATGTCCTTTTGTCCAAAACACTTTTATGACTAGCCTAATATGAGAGCCGTATATCACAAATGACAATAGCCGTATTTGGTTTTTACTCCTGAAGCACATTGCATAGAATACATAACCGAACATATATATACCTTTATTTTACACAGTAAAAACGGTCCAAATTAAGTTCAAACAAAAGGTTCGAAGGTCTTAAATTAGACTACATATTTATATAAGTTCATATGTGTTTTAAACGTTTCACTAACGGTAAAATCCTACGAAAAACTACAAGTTAGCCACAACGCATTTTTACCTGTCGCCAAAGACGCTAGCGAATAGATTTTGGCTAGGAGGTAACCATAGCAACAGTACGCCGCTCAGTCACTACTTATCACTAAGTGTAAATTTAAATATCACAATAAAAAATTTTTTAAAGGATAATAGTGCTTGTGATGGCGCCAAATGACATTTTCATTTGAGTGAGACGAACCTCTTGAAACTCCAACCTTATTATCATCATTTTATATTTTTTACAAACGCAAGTGGGTTAAATAAAGGTCTCGCGAGCAAAATTCAAACTGTAACGATCGTAACGGGACAAAGCTGCAGCTGGATTCCTTTGGTTTTACAATGCTACGGCACTTAAAATATCAAGCTTTTGTTATTGCTCAAGACTCTCCCCGTTTGAAAGCTTTACGCTCAGGGGTGATTGGCTGATTCAACCGGAATGAAACGTTCCTTAACCATGCACTTACCCCGGTCAACGTGCCAGGCAGAACAGATGTATTGCCATCTGTACCCAGGATGATGGTGGTCTGGCTCATGGAGGTCCAGTCACCGGTACTGTTGTTATGCTCCGCCGCGATCCTTACAGCACTTTGATTGTTAGACATGAAGTCCGACGTGGCTTTACCGGTCGAACCATCCATTTTACCGACGGAATCCTTGCGCACGGCAGAATTAACGGGAGCAAACGTGGGTCCAGGTGCGGCGTTTTTAAACGTCCCGTATGCTTTATTGGCTTCCATTTCGCACGGTTTATTTTCCGAAGGACAAAAAGTTTTCCGTTCGTTTACAGGCGGCGGTTGGGGCACCGGGTTCCCGTTCTCCGGTTTGTTAGTAGTTGTAGCTCCAACCGCTCCCCCAGACGGCTGGGGCGGAATACTGTTTGACGGTTGTCTCAACATTTCCCCGTGCTCAGAAAAATCCTGCAACGTTAAATACACATTAGACAGGATCAGTATAATTAGCGCAGCCTAATAATTAACTGCTATTTCACAGCTAGTGACCCAACATCTTTACAGAAACCTACCCCTAGGCAAAATGTTCACGCTATCATACTATAACTTCTGCAGTGTATTTTATGCTAGACCGTTTATGGACATGTCTGCTCCACTTCTTTGATTTTCAGCTCACGGACGGTAGCTGTTTGCTTCTTGCTTTTACCATTAGAGAAAGATTCTTTAATTTTACGCCTCATTTACCTCCTGTCATTCAACCCCGGCACATCCCCTGGTTTTATGGGCAATAGACAAGCTGCCGGGCTCGGCCGAGGCTTTTCCCCCCTGCGGCAGGCACCAGTCCCGGTGTAAGTGTGCAGTGCACACCCGAGTGCAAACATGGAACATTACACCAACAATTACATCGCACCATAGGAGACCACTGTCCTAAACCCCTTTTAAAATAAGTTAAAATATTCCAGGTATCTAAATACTAAAAGAAGAAGAAGAAAAAAAAAGAATAGAAAAAAAAAAAAAGAAATAAAAATAAAATAAATCGGCTGTCATATGAATACTACTACGAAGGTTATGAATTTGTAATTATTTATTTTTAACGTGACATGCATAACTAAATCCTGCCGTTGAAAAGGTGTAAAAACGCCTGCTATAAAGTTTCAGCACCGTGGATAGCGACACTTCGTTTAATTAGTGGACTTACAAATAATACTTTTCCTTCCCCCAAGACTGTTCTAAATAATTTGTAAACTGTTCACAGCAAAAACACGCAAAGCGTAAAGTAATGAATGTGCTGTACTTACCATTTGTGCAGAGTCAACAAATGTGGGTTAATAGCAGAAAACAGCTGGAAAGGCGGCAGGCAGACTGAGTTTGGCTGTGCAAAGTGCAAAGCTTTCTATATCTCCGTGGGAAAGATCGGGTTTGCGTCAGTGCATGGCAAGGTACCCTTCGCATGACATTTTCTTGATAATAGGGCTTTGATAAATCATTGGCCTTCAATTCTGATTTTTAAAGGGGCAACGAGCGAAGACGTGAGCTCGTGACACACAAGGCAGCGCGAGACTACGTTTGGGGACGGACTGGCTCGTGACTGATTAATAAACTTGTCCCTCAGGACTATGTAAAGATGTTCATCTGACGCACGGAGAAGATTCTGCAGACGCAGGCATCGTGGGGACTGCATAGTTGACCGACTCCTATGCATACAGTTAAATCTAATGACTTTTCATCATACAATATTATTAAAGATAGATAACAGGCCCACTTTATGTTTTCTAATTACATCTTATCACGGTTAGGTTATTTAGATGCAATGCACAGATCTGCGTCGAGTCTGGCTTTTTTATTTAGATAAGGCCACGGAAATGTGATTTTTGAACGAAGTTGCTTATATTTTACATGAATGATTATGTCTACAACCAAACAGTTGACTTTGGAAAATTGTAAAACACTAAAAACTTTTGTAGCATATTTTCTATAGTATTTGAGTAATGGATCTCATAGTTCATAGTTCACACGTCAAACCAACTCGTGCGTACCCTTATGCGTCACCGACACACATATTGTTCAAGTGTGAAAAGTGGGCGAGGTTTTTCAGAGGAGTGGAGGCACTCATTTGTTAAACTTTTACGCAAGACAAAGGAGGAGTAATTTTCTATTTTTAGCTTCGATGTAACCACACTGCATTGAGCACCCAAGCATCATCCCCCAAAGCACTTTTTTTCAAGAGAATCACTGAATTGAATATAGCATCTTTATGAATAATAATTATTGGGAAAAATAACTTGCATGAATAACTTGAACACACACACACGTTACAATATATAGACCTAATAACAGATAACACATTTATGTCGATTCATATTTGAATGTATTGAGCTGCTAAAGATTACATAACAACGTATTCTGATTAAAGTTATTATAAAGTGCCCAACCAATTAAACAAGAAATATAATAACGTCGGTAAGTTGTTATTCAGTCTTCGGCAGCTCAGTTCCTCAGTCTTGATATCACTCTCTATACATGCAGGCTGCTGCAGTGACCATCATAAATCTGCGGCCGCCTGTGATAAGCCTCTATACGGCTGGATTAGCTCTTCGCTCTGGGTTTAATTGGTTTGTCAACAGAGAATAATTGTAATTGATTTCTGCTTCTTTCTCCGTGTCACCTTTATACGTTCTCTTTAAAGCACGTTAAAGAGAAGCACGTACGGTACGCTTTAAGTAGCTAGGGAGAGCCAACAAAACTATGCAGTCTTTCAGTGGTCTAAACCCAGCTAATCATTTACCTAACGAATAATTCAGTTTCTCAGGCTGTTTATTACAGTTATTCTTGTGTTGAATACAATTTTTTTGTATTTGGGTATTTTCCGAACTTGTTTTTGCTTTGCTATAAAAATGACAGTGGACACATTCGGTCTGATAAGGAATAAATTACGTTGAAACTAAGTAGTTCTCTCCACTTTATTTCACCATATAATTAATTGCATAAGATAAGATTATGCATCAGCCGATGGTCATTTGTCTTGTTAGTATTTGTTAAAACAACACAAAACGTGCCCGTAAGATATGGAATAGCCTATAAAAGGGCCTTCAACGAAATCGTCTATACAACGATTATCAGTTTCTCTTCTGTGGACATCTTTCAAATTTAACGCAACTGTATTAATAAAAGATGTTTATAAAAGATTTCATATTAGCATGATGTTTTTTTTAAGACCTGGGTCAGTCTTGAACACCTAGGCTACTTGCTACGGCATGCACGCGCACTTAAAGGGCAAGACCGTAAGTGTGGATATTGAAACATCTAGTACATTAATTCCGTATATATATATTTAAAAAAAAAAAAAATATCTAAGGCAAAACTGTCACGCCTCTTACAAAAAACCCCCCAAAAACAAACAAACAAGCAAAAACCACAAGAACATTTTGGTCGCAGACCCCAAATATAGCTCACTGGAATGAAGTCTGCCAAACATTTAGATTAGCGAAAAGGCAGTTAGGCCTATATTATCAGCTTTTGCCACACAAAAGTCAGTGAGGCATCACTGACTGTCATTCAAACAACATGCTTTTGTTTATCTTCCGGGATCCAGTTGCACGTTTTAAGCTAATTAAGCTGATATTTGAGACTCCCCCTAGTGGACAGGTTCTGTTACGACAAGGCTCCCTGAAATCTTTATTCTGATTGGACAATCGTGGCATTCAGAGGTGATATTTCTTTATGACAGCTGTCAATGTAACTGAGTGAGGTAAAGGCAGCCAATCTTCTACAATACTGGTCTGCTTTATTTGTCTGCTATCACTACGTCTTCAATGTTTCGACACTAGACATAGGCTACGTATGCAAATGACGTCATTACGTGATGGAGTAAAAGAACCTTTGTAAAACAAAAAGGATTCAGGGAACTTCAGTGTTACTTTTGGTAAACATAAATCCTTTCTTATAAAAGAACAGTGAACCCGAGTACTTAGATTTCATGGAAGCTTTTACTTTATTCACTCAATTATTATCCAACTATTAGGAAATGAGATTTCTTCCATTGCATTACATGAAGAGTCACAGAAGCCCATATATATGGGCATTAAGAGATTTAAAACAAAGTCTGACTTTAATAAGTTGCTGACTCAGTGTATGGTCCTGTCGTTTGTCACAAAGAGAACTTTCTTACAACTAATGAATGATTGACATTTGGTATAAAAAGTTTTTAATAGAACGTTTCAGTTATTAAACACTGCATTGCTCAAAGTATGCGTTTTCCTCTAATAAAACGACTTCTTCACTGGAGGCTGTAGGTTTGCTTCCGGCCAGCAATGTCAAGTGTGATCAGCAGCGCTCTGGGGTCCTTTCTGTTCTTATGCACTGCAATTTGACCTGGAAGTTCCTCTCCTGCACAAGGAAAAATAAAGAGTGGAAAACAGGATTTGACACAGATCCATCTCAATGGTGACATGCCTTCACACCAGCTAGAAATGTAAGATATTTGAGCTTTCCTGGCATGCATTTACATGCAAGAGTAAATATTCACTCTATTACCACATAGCTCAGCCACAACTGACACTTTTCTGTCAAAACTGAGCTGTGTAATACCAAAAGTGGCAATATCTACTGCCTCTCATTGAACAAAACCGAAACTAGCTGAGAAGAGAAGATGCGATTAAAAGCTGAGAGTGAATCAGGGGAGGATGACATGCCGCTTGGCTCCAGATGGCAGAGAAAGCTGCTGCTCGCTACAGTATGACTACAGTAGGAATATAGGCGGCACGGTTTATCGGGAAGGCCTGAAGACAATGACGATGATTACACCAGATAATCACTTTGATTAACTTCACGTTTCACTGCCAGACGTAAATGAATGTTTACCCATTTGGCAAACAAGCCCTCCGCCCCCCGTCATTTCTTTCTTTGCTGCAGGTTACATGAGATTAAAATATGCTGACTGCAGCATTTTGACACGAGGAGATGGAGAGAAGTCAGATGTGACCGTCACAGCGCACTGCAACTGTCACATTGGTTTTTTTGTACCCCTTACTGTCAAATGATCCCCTTAAAAGAACATTCAAAATTTATTCTTTCACAATTCACTTTTCCTTAACCCAAAAAAGTTTTTTTGGATGCAAGTACAAGACTGCTGAGGCCTGTTCACACAGTTTAAATAATCATTCTAATTCTATGAGAATAGGGAAGTCTATACCAAGTCTATACCACAACTATAATGATAATGCCACAGAGGAATATATGGAAGCTTTAGCATGCACTTAAAAGGTTAGGAACCAAGAAAGGTTCTTAATAGAGAATAATTATATAGATCAGTGGTTCTAATAAAGAACTAGATCTGTTTTCTAAAAAATATCAGAACTGTGCAAAATTCATAACTTTTGGTTCTAAAAATGTTTCTGGTGCAACGCATTAGCAAAGCACTGGGAACATTACCAGAATGCAGAAAACACGGATGAAATTGTCAGAAGTCAAAAAGAACTTTATTACCAAGTATGTTTACACATACAAGGAATTTGTTTTGGTGTCACAAGCTTCCAGTACACAGAGACAAGAACACAGATAATAAAAAATAAGATGTGAATAAACTACACATATAATATAAATAATACAAAACGTATAAATAAACAAAAAAAATAAAACAAAATAAAATAGTTTTTTTTTTTTTTTTGCGGTCATAAAAAAGGAATTGATTTTTATCTAATTTCCTTAATAATTTGGAATAACATGTGAATGCTAATACAGTTACCGTTATCATTCTTGGTGTAAACGGGTCTTACTTGGCAAACAAGTCATGCACTAATGTGTCAGGAATAGAAATCATCAAAAGGTTTGTTCAATAGCAAAAAAGCACAAATAAAAAGCTGAAGCCTAATATTTTTTGTAAAACAATTGATCTAGCAAGAAATCCTTTAATTAAAATCAGCTGTGCAGTGAAAACTTGACAGATCGCATATTGCCTACCAAAAGTAAAAAGCACGCACAGTGGGGTTTCTCTTGACCAGTATGAGCACAAATGATAGAAAGATCTATTAAACTTCAGCGCCCTGCAGAAAATGGCTGTGTGCATCACACTGGAGTGTGTCTCCAATTCATAACAAACACTTGCCCAGTTACTGCCAATGGGCTTTGATACACAGAGGTCTGTAGAGAGAACCAAGAGACAGAGAGTGAAATTACTTGACCCTACAATTCCTGGTTAAATCTCAGAGTAAAGCAGTTTGGGATGTAGTTACTGCAAGAGTCTACAGAGGCGAGAAAAAGATTGGCGATCTATGAGAAAGAAGCTGTTGGTGCACGTTAATTAAATGAAGGAGACAAGGCTGCTTCTAGAGCCGTCATACATCACCGTGCCATTTGCATTAAACATGCCAATGCAACCAAGGGTGACAGAGGCTGAAACGAGAAACGGACGAGACAACGTAAAACATCTTGACGTATTCCTTGATAATGTGACTGCTAATCAACCAGCTGGTGTGTAAATGTACAGAACAAGCGTCATAGTCTACGCAAATATTAATTTAAAGGAATAGTTCAACCAAAAAAAAATGAAACTTTGCTGAATATTTACTTACCCTAAGGCCATCAAGATGTAGATGAGCTTATTTCTGCTTATGAATAGATTTGGAGAAATATCCTCTGCGGTGAATGGGTGCNTTAAACGTTGCTGAATATTTACTTACCCTAAGGCCATCCAAGATGTAGATGAGCTTATTTCTGCTTCTGAATAGATTTGGAGAAATATCCTCTGCGGTGAATGGGTGC
>SCHK01351703.1:2804-15004 GCA_004124795.1 Poropuntius huangchuchieni
AATTTGAATGGCCAGAGGGATTTTCATTTTTGGGTCAACTAACACTTTAAGGGCAGAGGAGTGAAGGAGTAAATGGTCATGGCACCAGGGTATATGGGATTGAGTGGGATTCAAACCAGCGTCAAATGGCATGTGAGGCAGGCAACCATTACTACAAGCAGGTAGCCAATATTATATTTAACTGTATCCATCCAGCACATACTGTACACAAAATGTATGTACTCAACAGTCTTTTGAGTTTGAAAACACTGCAATTTGATAAAAAGACGCCTTCACACTACAGACTTCTTGTCACATACTGTTTGATTTTAGCATCTGGCTAACTTCAATGCTTCACTCCAAAGTAACAATACAAAAGTCAGAATTTTGGCTATGTGCTGCTTACCTGTAGCCTCAATGTAACGGATACACTTTTCGATGAAGTGTGGAATGGGCCGCTCTGGCGTGACAACATTGGCCAAGGGAACACCGAAGTAGTTACTTTCCAGAGGTTTGGACAACGATGACTGACGAGCCTTTGGCCGTGCTTTCTGCTAGACAGGAGACGGAGATATTATTTACTGGTACAACAACAGCCACGTTTGAGCCACAATTAAGCACATACAATATATCAACAGGAAAAAAAAAAAGAAAAAAAAAGAAAAAAATTATATGTATACTTATTTTATATATATACACACACACACAGGTTTTGATAAACAATTTAATATTTTAACATCTTAACATGTCAAATGTTACTGGAACTAATTAAATGCAATGATTCAGTGAACTAAATGCATAAATCCACTGAAATCACCTTCATATAAGTAGATTAAAAAAAGTAAGACACTAAGACACTTGGTTTTATATTTTGCATCTTATGCAATGAAATTCATATTTTTAAGTGTCATATCGGAATCCAAATACTATGCATCAAACCGCCTTAAAGGCGGTCAAATCATTCACATTATTCCAGCAATTTGACAGTTCATACTAAGGTACTGTACACTGGGTTTGACTTTTGCATTTAGTGTTCTGCAGGAAGATACACTGCTCAGACCTCCCTTCCCACCTCCTGCCTTCCCATAATGCTCTTCAGCAGGGCATCACGGCTCATTGGCTAGTGTGTCTGCAGTACTGTCAGACAAGAGAAAAAGCGATGACGCTTATTAGGCCAGAGCCTGTCTGCTCTATAGCTAGAAGGCAAGCTGGCTTCCTGGTACATCCACAGGTCAAAGCTCTGCTTTTCACACATTCAGGAACCATGCCACATTTTTTTGCTTCTCCTTACATTTCCCACTGCTCTACTCCTTTTCTTATTTTCAGATTTCACCTAAATCCCCACTGGCTCCTCTCAATAGACGTTTACATAATTACCTCCCTCCCCTCACCAAGCACTCGGTAAAGAATCTGTGCTCCAATTACAGTTCACAGGGAGTATTACTGGGATGGCAATGTTATGCAAAAGTAATGCATTCACCCTGCAATGCAGGTCACACAGCAACCCAGACCAAGGTGCACAAAGAAAACCAGCTACATCATGTTTATAACTGCTACTCCACCCATTTGCAACTTCAGACATGACAGGATACTCTAGTGTTACAGTGTGAATTAATCCGATGTTTGGTGATGTTATGCCTCACTAACCTCATAACCTATGTACAAAGTATTTGAAAGCAGTAGAAAACTTCACATTGAAACCAGTCCCCTGGTATCTCCACCATGCAACTATTCACTTGCCAGTTGCTGGTGCAAAGTTAAAGGGGGCATTAGAAAGGAACTAGGTGACGGTGGAATTTAAAACATTCCACTTGTTGGGTGAGGAGATTTTAAAAGGCTGAGTGAACATTTCCGGCCTTGCCGTCCAACATACTGAGAAAGAGAGAGAGAGCGCAGATGGAATAGCACACAGAAACAGGAAAGGCTTATTTGAACTCTTTTAACATCAGAAGGGGACAGTCTTTGTTGAACAGAGCTTAAACCAGTACAGACCCCTGAGGCTACTGGGCTGCTGTGCTTTTTTTATGAGTTGCTTTATGGATCAGTCCCATAAGGCAATTGATGCAAGCAAGGTGATTTAACCCAATGGCCTCATTCTAACCCCACCGAAGTAATAAAGACACTGCTGTGCAGTGAGAAGGACTGGTGGCTCAATCCTTTCATACTCCCTCAGGCTGTCACATGTTCTATGAGAACAGCAGTGATTGAAATTGCTGCTCGTGTGAATACAGCATATTATGGGAGTGATGGCTATAATAGTATTCCCAGACAAAAAAATAAATAAAAACCTGATTTTACAACTATTAAGCAAAAAGCAGACAACTGCAAGTGAACAGCACCCAACTGCCTTGCAAATAAGTCCCACTTATTTAATAATCTGTTTTTAAAGATGGACATACACCACAGCATAACCAAAAATCAACCCTGACTTTTGATCTTTGGCATCCAGATAAACTAAAGAATTAAAGTCTGTGCATCCACTGACACATAAAAAACCCCAGCTTGGTCTTTTCTCAGTGGATCGACTTTCTGAAAATTAAGTAAAACACAGCCTATCAGGCTACTGCTCCAAGACTGTAATTTGCATTTAGAGAATGGGTCAAAGACTGTCCCTAATCCTGGATGAAGCTAAGTGCAAAAAATAAATAAATAAATAAATAAATAAAAGGGCATGCCACTATTCTTCTACATTTGTTAGACAGAACACATTTTCTGTAAAAGAATATGTCAAAGACTGACAACACTGACAATACACAGATGTGAATACAGATGAATTTAAAACAAATACACTAATACAAAAACAGCACTAATGGCAAACCTCAGAATCATATATCAATAAAAATGAAACAAATGATGGCCTTCTTAAAGAAAGTTAGCTTGTATAATGTGCTCTAAAGTATAATGAATATATGTAACAAAAGAACACCACAAAATTTACCTTGGTATTTCTTCGCAGACTTCTCAAGATATTCCTCCTCTTTGGGTCCTCGCCTTCTTCATTCAAGGAACTGTCCCCTTTCTGTACAGCAAGCTCATCCTCTTTAGTCTTGGGGAGACCTCCAAGTTCATCATCACTGCCAATGAAGCTTGTGCGGTAGCTGCTGAACTTTCCAAGACGTTTGGAGCGATCACGATACAGCCGAGGTTTAACTCCAAGAGCAGATAGTTTCCGTCTACGTTCCAATGAACTGCTATCGGCCTCACTGTCTGATCCATTTCCTGCACCATTAGAATGGCTCTTGTTTGCATTGCGAATAGTGATGATCTTGCCCTGTGTGCTGTCATGTGGTACAGAATAAATATTTTCCTCCTCTGTGGGACGGGGCTTTGCTACTGCATCCATGGGCTCAGCATAGTCAGATGGATCATAACCACCTTCAGTTGCTGGTGGCCAGGTGACTGACGGTAATGAGCGCCTGTTAGGTCCATGTAGGCTCAGGTCCATGTATGAACTGATGTTTGAGGTTTTGGGAATGTCAAAGGTGACATTGGGCTTTGGTCGCACCTGAGGTGGGACTTTGTTGTTAAGCTTGTTTTCAAAAGTTGTGATGTCAGAGATGAGTGAGAAGGCATCACCCTCCATTTCTGGGAGCTTGAAACCTCCACCATGGGCCAAAGTGCCATCTTCCCTTAGGGTGGGATAAGGTGGGGAGGGCTCGATGTCATCCTCTGAGTCCAGCAATGTGATGCTTGGGGAGCCACATCGAGGTGAAGAAACATTTTCATTGGTGACATTGTCTGCAACGTTGTCATACATATATGTTGCCTCTACAATGGTTTTCTTCTCCACTACCTCCTTAAAGAATGGCTGGAAGTGGTCTATCCGATGCAAGCCTCCCACCACCCCACCAGGACCACAGATTACAGAGCTGAAACGGGCATCAATTTCATGGGCCAGTTCCTCCCCTTGGCCAAGCTGCTCCCGGACTGCCTCAGAGTCTGCAAGTTCTGACTGAGTCTCAGCAACAGCAAGCAACTGCACTGGAATAATATCTTGGACCTCACAAAGGAAGGCACAAAGGGTTTCCATGGAAGCCTTCCGTTTGGCTGAGTACACTGCTATGTAACCATGCACTAATCTGCTTTTACGCAAGGAAAAAGATGAGTGGTAAGATAGAACAGCAAGATCAATGCTTTGCCTTTGGCCACCAACAGATAAATCCAACAAAACTGATGTTCCACTGGACAGACTGGAAGAGGGCCGACAGTGCTGAGGCAGTAAGAATGGTGAAAGAAGCTGGTCAACATCGTAAGTATCTCCACACATCAGACACATTACAATTCGCAAGTCACCCTCTGTGCTCTGCTGAGAGTCTCTGAAACCTGCAAAGGTAGGTAGCAAAGGTGGGGAGCTACTGCCAAGACTAACCGAGGGTCTTCGTGTGTCTAACAGACCTCTGAGTATCTGGTTTAAATGTTTTTCATTTATATTGCGACCATAGCCCACACCTGGAGAAGCAGGCTCTAAATAACTGCACTGAAATTTGCCAGCCACTTGTTGACCTTGTTGGATCAGGCTTTGTGCCGTTTCACCTCCAATGTCAGAAATTGAACCAACACCTCTTTTGGTGACCAATAGAAGAGACAAGGGAAGCTGAACTAGATTGGTATCCCTTCGACCTATGGTTGACTCTCGTAATTTCTCAATACTATCAACAACATAGGATAAGGATTCCTTTGAGTTGTAGAGGCAGAGGCAACCGTGTGGGGCAAAAGTGGGGGTATGGAAGGAGTTCACTGGAAGGCGTACATTTCCCTCTATAGGTCGAAGAGCCAGTTCATAAGTCCTTCCATCTAGCACGTACCGTTCATCATTGGTGCACAGGGCTCTGATCTCATTAGCTAACTCTCTTGCAAGTCCATCTTTGCCAAGGATCACAAGATTAATTCTGTCTACCTTTCCCTCACCAAATTGTGATTTTGAGCTCCCATCAAAGCAATATCGAGTGGGAAAACGAAGGGCTAAGAGTTGCTCAATTTTGCCATCCACACAATGAGGACTGCTAGGACAGGTTTCCTTAGTAGGGTGGTAGACAAAATGGATATGCTTGAGCACTAGGGCATCTCTCTCAGCTTGAAGCTTTTGCAGGGCCTTGAACCTCTGCTCCTCTCCAAGAACTTCCTGGATGGCACCCATTTTTTCTTTACTGGGCTTAGCATCAACTTCAAGCTCATAGAACAACTCAGAGTACTCCAGTAAAAGTTCTTGGAAGTCCTCCTTGGCTTGGTCAATAATAATCTTCTGGTATTTGTTATAGATATCAAGGTACTCAGGCTCCTCCAGCCACTGATAGAACTCCTCATTCATGATGAAGCTACGAGCTTCTTCCCAGGGTTTGCCAGGTGTAACAAACGGCGAAGACGCAAGTTTCTCTTTGAACTCCCATCGCATTTCTGCCCTCTTTCGCTCATTGCGCAGGTGTTCTAAGTGACCCTCATAGATGCGCTCTGCTACAGGGGTTTCCAAAAGGTCCTGGGGAATGCGTTCGTCCTCCATGTTGTCAATGTGTGGTGTAGTTTCCCAAGGTGTGTCGTCCAGCACTACAAACCAGTGGGAGAATTCCCGCTTAGTCTCGAGAACTTTCTGTACTCCTGACCAGCTCAGGTGATCAATCTCATCCAGGTCTGGAACCAAGGAATTGAGAGCCTGTGGGAGTGTGCTGAGATAGATTTTACGTCGCTTTTCTATATGTTCTTGCTTGAGCCTGTGCACATGCTGCTGGAATAGTTTCTTGGCCTTAGAAGTACCCTCGAGGAAGACATACTCTTTGTATTCAGGGGATGTCTGCATTCTGCGGTTGATGTTGGGCCATGTTTCATTATGGTTCTTCACAATGCGGCTTACCAGCCACTCATAGCGGTCCTTAGCGGATGCTATCTGCTGACTCTGCTGCTTGAGCGCTTCAAAGTATGGAATGATCTTGGGCTTCCCTCTACTCTTATCTATCAACTGCACCAAGGTAAGAAAGGCAAGGTCAACATTAACGTTAGAGCGTGCTGAGGTTTCAACAACCTGCAAATTCTTCTTGGCCAAGGCAAAGGTGTGAGAGTCTTTGATGTACCGCTCAACTCCTTCATCACACTTGGTCAGTACAAGTACAACTGGCTTCTTGGTCTTAGCAAGCTGGTTATAGAGATTGGTGACAAACTTCATCTGGTCATCAAAATTTCGGTTCATTCCCCTGCTCACATCTACACAGAGTAAGAATCCATCCACTAAAAGCTTGCCTTCAGGCATTTGCTTCTGCTCAAAGTCTTGCTCTAGTCCTAGCTGATCTGTGCAGAAATACATAAGTTTTTCAGCAGAGGCCAGTTTGGTGGAAGCTGCCCTCTTGATATAGGGCTGTAAGGCAGTACTCCGATGTGGCTGAAACGTTTGGTCATCAATGAACTCGGTCTGTTCCACCACATGCATTCGGCACTCAGCGCCCTCCTCCAACATTCGTACCGCCTCGCCCCAAAACAGGAAGTGGTCATTGTTTACCACTCTACCACCAAAGTCACTTGTGCTTAAAACAGATGTGTGGTCCAAATAAAAATCATCAGCACTGGGGCGAACAAAGCGATTACAAAGGCAGGACTTGCCTACCCCACACTGCCCCTTTTCCTTTTCAGTCCCGGACAAACCTACCACAACAAGGTTGTAGGTTGGTGCCCGGGCATCTTGTTTTTTTGCCATCATCATCGTATGACAGCACTCATTTTGCCATTCCCAGAAGCTCTAGTTTGAAAGCTGCTGGGCTGATGTTCCATCCAAATGCTTTCAGGCTTGGCAAATTATTTATTTCAAAAGATCCCGAAAGTTACTTTAGGGTATTTTTTCCCATGCAGGGCCAGTATGTCCAATCCCTTTAATGATCAAATTTTAAATCCACAGTCATTTGGCCACTGCCGATTTTGGCAGAGGTTTAGAAGGGGAAGAAGGGAATGGGTTTGAGGGTGGGGGAGAAAAGTCCCTGTGGACTTAGGCGGGTGTGCTGCAGGTGGTATTATTCCAGCCCATCTCCTCTCTTCAGGGGCACTCTGACACAGAAATACTGTAGTTTTCAGGTTCACCCAACCTGGATCTGACCCTGCAAGAAATAAGAGAGACATTACAATTAGAAAGTTACTACAAAATAGATACAAAGATGAGTTTATAATAATTTATCCATCAAGTTTTCATTTATTAAATATCTAAGACTGCAGAGAGGACAAATAATTTAGTTCAAATTTGATAAAATATGACTATAAACCTTTCACATCAAGATGAATGACTTTATATTGGCTGTTAAAATTTACTGCAGTACAGTAAGGTCTATGTAAGTGCAAAGTCACATGGAATTTTTTTTTTGATTATTCTGGCACCACCAGTCCCTGTTTTATTTCATCAGATGCCCAGGGTTGTTTATGCGTAACCTATAGGTATCAATATCAAGGTATAAAAGGCTGGTATCATACCAAAGCCAACATTTTTAAATTGATTCAACCCTACAAGGCATCACATTCTAATCCCCAAACATACGCAAACATATACACACAGATGAAAGCTGTGATAAGTGCTTCAGAGATACAGTTTTAATTGGGCAACCAGGGAAACCCAAAATGGCCCTTAATAGGAAGAACTGCACATTGGCTGCTTTCCACAGTCTCAAAAATCATTTTCAAAAGGTTTTTGCTATAATAAAAATTAACAACTCCATTAACATTTCAAACAGAGTGATACTGTGAATCAAATCCAGAAACGGATTTAAAACAGGAAATGTATGATGTATAAATTGAGTGGTGAAAGCATGTGAGCAAACAAAAACAAATTAAGTCAAGGCCTGTGGAAATCTACAAAAAAAAACAGAACCCTCTAGACAATATATGACAAGAGCTCAGATGAGCTGTTACACTGTTCTTGAAATCCTGAGCCCCCAATAGCCTGCCAAAGGCAGAAAAAGATGTTGCTGTAATTACAGAACACAGCAAAAATAGTAAAGAGTATCCTTTCCCTTTTGATATCTATTCTGCTATTTGTTTTGGAAACAAATTACAATCACTACTTATACATTTATATTTGATTTTTGTTGTCTTTTTATATATAGGCACTTGACTACGCCAAGGACAGGCACCACAGACCTCCGTCTGCCTGATCAACAGCAGCACCTTGGAGGCAAGACTAGGTAAATGTGCTGACAACAGCCCTCAAGGCACTACATCTAGCGATCACAAGCGACACATGATTGCAGTTGCAGATGTCACTGTCACGGCCTGGGCCAAATGTAATGATTCCGCTGTGGCGAATTTGCTCTGTGAAATAGCTTCTATGTAACAGCCAGCATTCTTGAAATCACAAAACATGTAAGAGTTTTAACATTTCATTTGAATTTCTGACACTTAATATCTGAGCGGAAAAAGGTATCAAAGTTTGAGCCTTGGCATGCCAGTAAATGTTGGATCAGTGATAAGACCAGTGGAATCATGCTTGTATAACTCTCAAAAATAGCTTTTGCTACAGTACGATTATCCAGCAATCATTGGACACTTGCAATATAGCAAACACAAAAGTGAGGTATGCTGGCTTAGCTAGAAAAAAAGCCTGAAATATCAAGAATTAATCTGTCATTCTGCTCCCCCACTATAGTTAAAACAAAGTGGAGAGCAATGCAATGCTGTGGGTGTGGCAGCATTATGTTTGTTTAACCGTTGACCAGCTCCCCCTAACATAACTCGGAAACACCATCTCCATTTTGTGTGTTAAATAGTACACCTGCACTGCTCATATATGAAATGTAACCTGGATATATTTTCATTGCAGTCATCCAATAAGACTTCAAATGAACTATTTTTTTCTCTTGTGGCCCTCAGATGTGGTTATCAGTTAGTAAGCTACGAGGGAGTAATTATATCATTCATGCTGATAGAGGGCAGGTAATTATGTAATTATGCTCAAGAACAGGTTGCTGTAAGTGCCACCCATGGTAATGCTTTCCATATTAAATTCCAAGATGTTACAATGAGGAAGAAAAGATATGAGAACGCATTTTGTGGCTTGAAAATTCATTTTAGTAGAGAAACACTTGAGAGCTCTCAAGGAAAAAGAAATCATTAACAAATAACCATGACAGCTGCCTGGCTACAGATCAGCTATGACCCACGTGTCGCACACATACGCACACAACCAGGTGGTGACTCTACCTTCTGGGACCAAAAGAAAAAAATCAGTCCATCTATTTTGTTGGGTCACCAACATGACAAGTGGCTCCATGCTTGCTGGTTCATGACCAATTGTGAAAGTCATTAGTCTAATTAAGGAAGTGCTCATTATTCTTTAGCTCTTCATGACCTAGCTCTCTGAAACTCACACGTTGCCGCCAGCGCAAGAGCCACATCTGCTTGATCTGTCCCAGCTGTGTAATTCCATGTATTGCTTTGTCTTTCCATGTTCAGCATGCTATCAGTGCTATAAAACGAAAAGAAATTTACAACAGCTAAAGATGAGAGCCAAATCAGCCTGTGTTTTTCCCCTGATGAACCAATGCAGCAACAAACAAATCATAGATATCACAAACATGAACAGATGGCTAGTATAGTTGATACAAAATCAACTAATAAAAATTCAAGCACTTCAAACACACATTCAAGCACTAAATAACTGTTCATGTCCATCTGCAACTCTAAACATTTCTTGTCAAACAACTGCTCAGATTCATAAATTTGAAAACTACAATTTAAAATAAAAATGAAACGCTTTTCTGATACACCAAATGAAAATGTTCATATGCAAATTGTATTACACTACTGGCTACTTGCATGTTCAAGTAAGACAAGGTCCTGTATCAAATGACAACAATCCTCCTTTGTCCACTATAAAGTCTGGATCTGTATGAATTAAAAAGTGGGCATTGAGGGTGCATAGTAGATGAATGGGCCTTCAGAAACCAAAAATATCAAACGGGATGACTTACAATCTTGCAGACAGCCACAGCACATCTGCAAAAAAAGGGACCACTGCTAAGGTATCACCCAGCAGACAGCAAAAGCAGATGTTCCAGCATCCACCAATCAGAAGTGAGATACAATCACACCCATGACTATGTTTGTATAAGACATGATACAGTCCATCAAGCCAAAGCTAGGCTAGCATGTAGCCCGCAGGCTTGAGGACTTCATCCTACCCTTCGTGTCAGAACAGTCACTAATAGATGGGGATATGCCTGGACTTGCCCTCATACAGTACATGGCCCACTTGCCTACATAATGAGTAGAGGAGTGAAAGAGGGAGCAGGGGATCTGGCTGGTGGGTGTAAGAAAGATAATCTGAGAGATGGATGCCAGCTAAACCTAAAACAGCATGTAGTGGCCAAAAGGGCGTGAAGGTCACACTTGCTTGTAGCGGTGGGTTCCAGTTAACTCAGTGAGGAGGTTCAATCATAAGTGATCAGAGCATTCCAAAGCTTCATTACAGGGCAGTTTAGTCTTTTAAGGGACTGTCAAGGTTTAAACTCCACAAGCCTTCTGAGCTTTAGGCTACTGTTAAAAATAGGTCACATTCCACCGGCCTTGTGCCTGACCTGCACATAAGCTAAGAATGCTGTTAAAATGGTAGGAGCCAAACTGACCAGAGGAAGGAATCTATACACTAAAGTCTGAGAGATGTGCAGTGTTAAGCTTTGAATCTTTCCTAGTTCTTTAAAAGGTTATGGCAGGCTGCATCAGATAAGGACACTGTGTTTTAAAAGACGACATTTGTGCAGTATGCCTTTTTGTTTTTTGAGCCCCTGACCTTTAGATAAGCAAGACTAGAAAGACAATGAAAACACAGGTTAGAATGTTGGATGAAGGCAGAAACATCTCTTAAGCTACGCACTGACTTTCTCTTCAAGTGTTAAATAAGTTGACGTGTTTACATTTTTAAGACAGCATATTTAAGATGATCTGAAAAGAGCCCATGATTGGCTGACTGTTTAAGTCCCATCAGCCTCCAGTAATGAACAACTCCATAACCAACACAATCAAACTAGAGAACAACAATACAGCCTCTCTGAATGGGTCTCAGGACAGTAAAATGCAGCAGACAAAAGCAATTTCAAAGACTATAATTAATACCAACAGAAATGAAAACTACAATTTGTTTCCTGTCAAACTACTGTGAAAAAGCCTGTCTAAACAGACAGTCACACACATAATCAGGCCGACGAGCTGTAAACATCCACTTACACTCTCACAGATCAATCGGTCTTTTATATTCCCTTCAAAAGAAGCAGAGATTGAAAATGTCGCAGAACATCAGTAAATCAGAGATGTGTATTGTTTTGGTACTAAAGACGTTGGTATTGTTGAGAGAGTATTACCATGTGACGACAATGTGCTGGTGCACGTATTATTATTCCAAATGACGTGCTTCAGCACTAAAATTATGAGGAGAGATATTTGTCCAGCCATCAGCATTATATAAAAAAAGAATTCCACTCCTCTAGAATGTTATCTTTACTAGAGCCGAAGTACACGAGGCTTAGAAAATGAGAGGCCATACATACGGTGTCCCGCAGGGCCGGTGCCTAGGTCCCTTCCATTTCCGGCCTGTCCTCGTCAATGCCACATTTCATAAAAGATTACAGGCGACAGAGCTGGCGATGATGACAAAGCAAGGCAGAAGCGGAGTAAACACAGTTTAGTTTGACTGATGCTACTCGCAAACCCATTCCTCCAACCGAATCAACACTAATATGGTCGTAAGAGCAGATAGTCTACTCATCCATTTCCCCCCACCCCTGATCCCTCTCCCAGTCTCTCTCGAGACCTGGACTCCATTAGAGCACTGCCTGGGGCACTGAGGAACAGAGCCTTTGCACGGACAACACTTCCTGTATGGGTAGAGAGTCTAATGCTGCAGTGGAGAGAGCAAGAGAGAGAGAGAGAGAGAGTCAACAGGGATGGGAAGATGAACAAAGGGGAATGAAGATGTATAAAATATTCAGCTAGAATGGCCAGGGAGGGGGAGAAACCATATTCTCCGTATCCAGAACTGAGAGGCTAAAGTAAATGTGTTACTCTGCTGCTGTAAAATGGGTGATCCAATAGGCATAAAGCGCACTGACCAAGATGTCAGAAAACAGACATATCATACATATAAATCCCCTCAAAAGTAAATGTACTAGCTTCAATCACATACACAGTGCATTACTTACACTGATACACCCAACGGACAATTTAATATCTGATCATTGCAAGTGTAAAGGGGTCATATAATGCTA
>SCHK01351710.1:3731-23427 GCA_004124795.1 Poropuntius huangchuchieni
ATGTACAAAATAAGTGCATTGTACCAAATTATTAATTTAAATGTAAGTACACAGTAGTTAATATAATATAATTTAAGCACATTTATATTTATGTCCGAGTTTTATTTTATAATGCTTTATGTGTCCAGCCTGTAATAAGAGAGTAATCTTTGTGGCCTGTCACATACAGACCAGCATCTCCTCTCACTTTCTTTCCATCTGAATGAGCCTCATATGGTCCATCTGAGGACAGTTTGTAGCCTGTTAGCATGCTGAGGCCTGTAGCCCCTCCATCTGCCCGCCGCTTATTACTGCGGCCGACCTGCGAGTGGATAACCCTCATCCTGGCTCGCATAAAGCTTGCCAAATGACGTCAAAGCCTGGAGGAAGTGCTCAATGTGCACTTTTACCACACACATGTGAGCACACACACACACACACGCAGGTCGCAGCAGTGCCGCCACTCTACTTTATTACTTTCATCAGAACCACCACCCCCCCTTCAAAAAAAATTATGTAGGTCTGAATTAAATACAATCAATAAAATGAGCTCAGCATGTACGCACAAGGCTGAAGATGGATTAAAACTAGCTGAGTTTATAGATACCCAGAGTTCTTCCTGTAATATCATTATGAACGGTTGCTTTTTTCCGCTGAGTGGATATCATCAAAAACTGTCTCTGCTACTTGGCTGGATTTATCAAATGGATGGCTCTGAGAATGAGTCATTCTTTGCTACAGTTACTACTGGCACAAGTCTGGAGCAGCAGGATGGCATGCTGTAGCGTTCATGTAGCTCAAACATTGCATGGCACTAAAATGCAAAGTTATAGATTTGATTCCCAGGGAATGAATTAACTGATAAAATGTGTAGATTTAATGCAATGTAAATTACTTCATAGAAAAGTGGCAAATGCAAATGTGAAAATGTATAAAATCCTGCTGTACTTCTAAATGACCACAAGGAGGCAGTATAAGTCTCATAAACAGATATATACAGGGTAAATTGCTGTTTCTTTATGCAGCAGATTTCCTAATTTTTAATCTTTGTCTGCTTAGGGTGCAGTGAGTGGCAATGGTGTGGATCTCTCTGTGATAAATGAGGCCAGGAACCTGGTCTCAGACCTGCTGGTGGACCCGTCTCTGTCACCACACGTCCTCTCGTCACTACGCAGCGTCAGCAGCCTCATGGGAGCTTTCTCTGGGTCCTGCCGGCCCCGGGTCAACCCCTTCACCCCCTTCCCCGGCTTCTACCCCTGCGCTGAGATCGAAGACCCCTCAGAGAGAGGAGAGAGAAAGCCACTGAAGGTAGGTCGGCCTGGAAGTGAAAAACTCTGTATATTCAGGTGTGCAGAATTATTAGGCATGTTTTCTTTTACAGATAAAATGAGCTAAAAAAAAGAGGTTTAACTCAGACTGAAAAGTCAAAAATTATTAAATCCCCGTGAGAAATATTCAAAACTAATGCAATACAGAAATTGCAAAGTTAAGACATGACCATTGGACAGCAAAATGCTCACTGGGTGAGAAAAAAACAGGTTGAGAAGAAAAGACACATGCTAACTGCAAAAGAATCAAGTGACTCTTGAAGGACCAGCACCACATTCTCTTGTACCACTTTTTGAAGAGTTTATCTTCAAGAATCTGGCAGTTTTTGTCAATCCTGCAAGACAGACTTTTCGGGATAGGACATGGAATAAAAATGAGCTCCTAAAACTTACTGTCTGGAAGATAAATTCTTTAAACAGTGGTGCAAGAGGATGTGGTGCTGGTCCTTTAAGAGTAACTTTCAACTTATCTGTCCATAAAGCCTATAAAAATTTGTCTTCACGTATTTCACAATACATGTTATTCTTATTAAGTGAGGGTAATTTTTTTAGGATTTTGTACCCAAGCAAAGTCTCTGAGAATCTGACACCTTGTAATTCTGGAGACTCCAGGAAGGTTGTAGTTTTAGAAAATGGTGGCTCTGGAGACTAAATGTTTCCTGATGGTAAAAAAAAAAACCATGCCTAATAATTCTGCACACCTGAATATAAGAAGTTCTTCACTTCCAGCCTTCATGAGCAATTATATATAAAATGATTAAATACAAATTTAATAGTAGTTATTAAGATTGACTTTGGAATTGGAAAAATTTGGGAAAAAAATATGATCAGAATATCAACGTGCCTAATAATTATGCATGCAGTATATTTAGGTATAAGTATAGCTCGTGATTTTATTTAATAACTATAATAATTTTAAAATTGAATGTATTTTTCTGTGCACTAATATAAAGTTATGACCAGTGCTGGTAAGCTGATAATTATATACATGTTAAGGCAGATTACTGACCAAAAAAGTAAATTCTGTGTTATTTTGTCAAAATAAGTGATGGTTTATATTAAAAAAGTAAACTTAGTGGTTTTAAATGCATGATATTAATTTAGGAATCACGTCATTATAATGTATAGTCTGATAGATAGATATTTATTATGAAAAGTTAAGTCTAATAATATGGGAAATGTGGCACAATTACATTTCCAGTATGAGTCATTGCATATCCTGTGTATATATATATATATATATATATATATATATATATATATATATATATATAGACATTAACAACAAATGGAGAAAAAAACAGCTCTAATATCAGCTAATAACCACTATGGAACTGATATACACTATTATTACATTATTACAATTATATTACTTTTTTTTTTTTGTAAGAACACTGTACATTTGTCAAAAGTGACACAAACATTTATAATGTCTTTTAAATAGCTTATTTTAAAATTTTGATTCTGTTCTTCAAAGAATCCTGAAAAAAAGAGTATATCTCGATTTCCAAAAACAAACTTAAGCAGGACCTTTTTTCAACATTGATGATAATAGAAATATTTCTTGGGCACTAAATTAAAAAACTGCTTGACAGTTTCATGAACCATCCAAATGGAGCGATTTACTAGAATGAATAGCACTTTTAAAGAACTACAAAGGAGTGAGAAAAAAGGGGATATGGCAGTTAAGGAGAGTGTTTTAAAATATTAACTTGAGGCTAAGTGATCAATACAGTGGGACATTAGGACATTTGCTGGTTCAGTCCCTGCTAGTAGCCATCATCTTTGTGCCCTTGAGCACAGTTGTGCCCTTCGATATCTCCAGAGGTATTGTGCCTGCGACTGGTGCACTATAAGTCATGCCTGTTTAATGAATACTTCCTAAATGACCTTGTACTTTCAGGGTCTGAGCAGCAGGAGCAGTCTCCCTACCCCTCAGCTGAGGCGCAGTTCAGCCTCTTCCTCTCTGCCCCCATTGGAGTCTGCCTCGTCACGCTGGGAACGCACCAATGGAAAGAGATCTCACTCTGAGCTCAGCAGGTCAGACCTCTCAAACTGTATCAAGACTGCCCTCGTACACCTTAGTGCGCTCTCTGTACTCCTCTGGGGTGGGCAAGGACAGGAACACAGGTGCATTTGTATCTGTGGATTGGTAATCGTCACCAAGCGTGATATGCTTTCTGACACTGCTTTCTGTAATTTCACTGTTTGTCCTCAAGGTGGCAGTGTTAAAAAGAGATCTGTGAGAAGCTGGGTTGAGAATCGCTAAAGAAACTTTATCTGATGCAAATTTGACTAATAGCTAGGCTCACATGTAATTGTTGAATGGGAGCATTATTCATTCATAAAATACTCCATACTCCCCATGCCTTTTTATTAAATATTTTACAAGTAATTTTATTATGCTTTCAGCTATCAGTTATAGTTCACGCATGTGACTTCTATACATTTCTTTTTTTTTAAACCCTACAGCCAGAGTTGTGTTTCTAATGGGCCCAACAGCAACTTGCTGACTATTCCTAAACAGAGATCCTCCTCCGTCACGCTCTCCTACGGCCACACTATACCCAGAAGACCAGGTCTGCAACCATCAAGAGTGAAATAACCTTTCTTTCATATAATATTTTGTAAAAATTATGAGATTAGCCAGACTGATTTACATGTCATAATTGTGGAGATGGCATTACTTCAAAAGCTGTCCTCATCTTATGCTGGTAAATGATAAATAAAAAGAAATCTAGTATAAATATTTAAGCCGCTTATAATCTAGTATATTTAAGCATCTACCTTACATTTATTTTTAATCTGTTCTGCAGATATATTTTGGTCTAAAGGTTGGTTTTAAAAAAATGTGTGGTGTAACCAGTAAAACAAATTAAACACATTTTAAGGATACTTAATGGTAGTTCATCCAAAATGAAAATTCTGTCATTGTTTATTCACCCTCATGTTGTTCCAAAACTGTATGACTGTCTTTCTTCTGTGGAACTTATAAAAGATATTTTGGAGAAATGTCTTCCATGTTTTTGTCCATATAATGGAAGTCAATGGTCACTGATCTTGACACACAACATGAGGGTCTGAAGGGGTCCTTTCTGGTTGTTTTCTTGTTGCATGACAACAAAATGGCCACCTGTACAGTATGTTGACTACACCACACTTATTTAATTGGACAGACAAGCAATAATAATTGGTTTATGCCAACATTAGGCTACTTTTTCAAGAATCTCAGTATTTTTATACTGACCTTTGCAGACCTTTAGCGGTCTCTGTACAATTAGACCATCCTTGACTTAAAGCCCACAATATCAAAATGATTTTAATTCAGACCTTAAATCATTGCAGAAATGTTCTTGCTCCTTTTTGTATGAATTCGATTTTTTTTATTATTTAATAAATGAATAGATATTGATTTTCATGTCTATAGGTGCTTCTCCCAGCCTGAGTCCCGTCAGCTCCCCGAGCCACAGTCTCCCTGCTGCTCCCGGCTCCTCTCTGGTCACACGCTCTCCAGTGGAGTTCCCAGACACTGCTGATTTCCTCACCAAGCCCAGCGTCAACCTGCACAAACCGCTGGGCTACACGCTGAGCTCACCTGATTTCCAGCAACAGTATCGAGGTCCCTCCTCAGCCCCCTTGTGCACCAGGTACTTTAACATCTAGAACCCTTCTCCTCTCAATTAGGTTATACCTTATGAACAGCATAATTAACTGGAATTTTTTTTTTGTAGTTGTGGCCGACAGATGCTGAAAGGTGTGGCCAGTGTGGAGGTGGGTGAGGGCCATCACGTAACAGCCAATGAGATGCAAAGAACACGCTCGGGTAAAGTTAATAAGCTATGACACTAATTTCCATTCTTAGGTTTATTACTCAAAATGATGATAAATGCTTGCTTTCTTAGCTGAAGGAGCAGAGTATGGTGGGGAAAACTTGATCCGAGAGGAGAGCTTGGAGGCAGAGTCTCAGGAGGAGAGGACTGCAGACACAGCGGGGGAAAAACTAAATAGCCAGCCTGAGGAAGAGGAACAGACCTCTAGTACAGAGCAGTCCTCATTGGATCCTGAGGTAGAGCACACATGTACACTTTATCCCCGCTTGGTTTCATTATATTAATGTCTAAAACATTGCCTCAGGAACTGAAATCAAGATCCAGTGTTGCTTGTGGATGAGTAATTTTAATTTATGAAGTGCTGTTTCGCCTTTAAAAGGGGCCGTAAGAGAAGAACTTTTCTTTCACGTAACCTGAAATGCCCCCGTCTTGATTCCACCGCTCTCCTACTCCTTTTATTGGTCAATCTGGCAGTTGTTAAAATGGCCAGCTGTTGAACAAGCCGAGTGGAGTTTAGGAGCAGAGTGCTTATTTGCATTCCCATGCTTTTGCATTATTATGTGGTTGCTGGATTTATAGCTGTGACTCTTGAGTGGATCTCTCTGCAAACCCTCGGTTTATTGTTCTGCCTAAAGGGGTCTACAGTAAGAGTCTGTGAGGACAACATAAATTTAGCTGACTTAGTAAAACCCTTTCCTTGTTATCTCTGGAAAAGATGCCAAGCATGACTTTTCCTGCAAGACTGAGCTAAGATTACTGCAAAACCTTCTATCTTCTGTCAGCTGACTGTGATTGATCTCTGGCAGGGAGACGAGGAGTTTAGGTTGGACTCTATGCTGGTGGATCATGAAGCACTCATGGAAAGGGTCAACACCTGGAACTTCCAGATCTTTGAGCTGATGGACGTGACGGGAGGAAAGACTGGCAGGATTCTCAGCTATGTTAGTGCTTTGTACCTCGAGTATTAAAAGATCCTGTTGAAATGATTAAGCTAATAAAAGGCCTGAGTTTTTGGGAAAATGCAATTGAGAGTTTTTTTTTCTCACTTTGGTGGAAAACATGGTTCTCTTTTAGCTAATTAAAACCATTCCCGTTTAGTTAAATCCAAGTAATTACACACTTTTATTGTCTGATCTGATGTGACTGGCATTTCTTAGATTTAGCTGAATGTGGTCCTTCTCAATACTCCGTGCCAGTAAACATAATTCTGCAGGGACTCAATGGCTCACTGCTCGTCTTGTCTTAATGAAGTTCTGTTTGTTACATTCTCTCAGGTGGCGTACACTTTGTTCCAGGACACGGGTCTGTTCGAAATCTTCAAAATCCCCGTGCGGGAATTCATGACGTACTTTTGCGCTCTGGAGAACGGCTATCGTGACATCCCCTGTGAGAATAAAAAAAAATCTTGTTTGAAGTTAAACTTGAAAACTGGGTTAGAATTGTTCCAGTATTTCTCAAATTGGACCACGGTGAACATTTGTGTCTTGTGAAGCTGAGAACGGTTGGAAGCAATTCCAGTGAAGCGTTAACTTGGTGTTTTTTTTCTGTTCTTCCTTCAGATCACAACCGTGTCCATGCCACTGACGTACTTCATGCGGTGTGGTATCTTACCACCCGGCCAATCCCAGGCTTTCAGCAGATCCATAATGAGCATGTCACAGGAAGTGATACAGGTACATCTGTACTCTCACGCTCCATCAAGAAACTTTGAGGTCTGCAGGTGTTGCTGAGGCAGGGATATGTAGTGGACTGGTAACTGAAGGTTGTAGGTTCAAATCCCACAATGGCCGATTCATGATCTACCATCATTGTGGTCTTAGATAAGGCATTGGATAAAACGGTAATGTGGAGTACATGATGGACAGATTCAGGTTAGAGCATCTGTATCATCAGTCATGTCTCTAATTATATCTCGCATACCTCATGATCTAACGGAAATAAATTAGAGGCCGTTGCCGCTGCCCGGTCTTCGCTATTCCAGCCAGCGGCGCAAATGCTGTCCGATAAGAGATCCTCTATTGCGATTGAGATCTGAGGTGGCTGCTGGCTCAGCATGTCCGAGGCTTATTTTAAGTCTGCTGATGGCCCTTGTAATTTCTCAAATGGAGTTGACTCTGAGTCACTCTGCTGCTGTTCCACGCAGCAGCCAGCTCTGGCAGGCAGAGGTGTTGAATCACACTGAGACCAGTGACTTCACTAGCTGGCTCAAATACAGAGTTACAAAATATTTAAAAACCTTTGGAAAAGAGATGGAGTATGGTTTCAGAATATTTGGTTTGCTGTAAAAACAGTCAGCTTAATTGCAGCCTCTTGGCAGTGTCTCTTATTTCATTAGTGACTTTTTAAGGCCTATATATGCAAGTTTGAATTAGCAGCGAAGAAATACTGCACAAAAAAAAAACTTCCCTGAAATGTTTTTTTTGGTTGGTTTTTTTTTACATTTCAGGTATCTAAATTGGATATATTCAGCATTTTACATGCCCATGTTGCCTGATTTTAATGACACTTTCTGTAATCTTAAACGAATAGTTCTGACAAAAATTAACATTTTGTCATCATTTACTCACCCTCATGTCATTCCAAACCTGTTTAAGTTTCTTTTTTAAGTTGAACTCAAAAGAAGATATTTCGAAGAATTGTGAAGAACCAAACAGTTGTTGGTCCCCATTGACTTCCATAGTATGGAAAGAATTACTATGGAAGTCAATGGGGACCATCAGCTATTTGATTACCAGCATTCTTCAAAATATCTTCTTTTATGGTCAACAACCAGTGAATTTCCATTACTGTATATTATAATGTTGTGATGTCTAAATTCACTTATAGCACTTATAGTATTTTAAATTTGTTTAGAAAAATGCTAGAAAAAATCAACCATTTGCCATATCATGAAATGTTTATTATCGTGGAATCTCTGTCACATGTGATTAGCTGATCATTTAAATTTGTGTATTATTGGCTAATTCACATTCTTAAAATAAAGTTCAGAAAATTAGATTGCATGTGTCACCTAGGTGGTTATAAAAGACACTGTATTAATTTTGAAATGGTCTGTCACTTGGAATGGATGTGTAGTAGTGTTTCATCACTGTTCTTTGTATTTATTAGATTCGGACAGTGGAATTTCCCCAGGCAGGGTGGCATATGCCACGTCCAAAAGTTCCTTGTTCTCAGATGACAGTTACGGTTGTCTGGCCTGGAATATCCCTGCGCTGGAACTCATGGCACTATATGTAGCAGCTGCTATGCACGACTATGATCATCCTGGTCGCACAAATGCCTTTCTTGTAGCCACTAACGCTCCTCAGGTAAGTCATGAGCAATGCCCAAAATTGTAGTTTAGAAGAACCTTCGAATTTCTATAGTTCATTTGGTTCTGAATAGCTCATTAACAGTTTTAGCAATTTGATCTAGTTATTAAAGCTTGTGTCAGGAAGTGAAACCAGCCCATCTTTTATCAGAAACATATGCTTTTGTAATCAGATCAAGGAACTTTTTGACTCATGCACACCATGTTTCTCTCTCCTTTTCTTCATCCTTCTCTCCCTATTTCCACCTCTCCACACGCTCTCTAACACAGGCGGTGTTGTATAATGACCGTTCAGTTTTGGAGAACCACCATGCAGCCTCTGCCTGGAGCCTGTTTCTTTCCCAGCCAGAGTTCAACTTCCTGTGCAGTTTGGACCATGTTGAGTTTAAGCGTTTTCGGTTCCTAGTAATCGAGGCCATCCTCGCAACAGACCTGAAGAAGCACTTTGACTTCCTAGCAGAGTTTAATTCCAAGGTCAGTAGTAGGGGTGCGTTGATATGGTATCATCAATAACCAATCTCAACAATCAGTAACAAGGACAATAGCTTATACAGTAAATCAGACCAACTCTTAATATTTTGCTGATCAATTATATTATTATCTTTTTTTCTTTTTCAAATATAATGTCAACCTTTAGTCAGCACCTTTAGTTTAAAATCACAAATCCTAATATTAAGCAGCAAAAACAATAAAATTGATAATAAGAAATGTTTCTTGAGCACCAAATCAGAATTTAAATGTGCAATTTAATACAACATGCCTACTGCAGAAAATTACATTAATTTTAGGTTAATCCTCTGATTAATCCTTTTCTTTTTTACAGGTTAATGATGTGAATAGTCCAGGCATCGACTGGACTAATGAAAATGACAGGTTGTTAGTGTGCCAAGTGTGCATTAAGCTGGCAGATATCAATGGGCCAGCCAAAGACCGCAGCCTTCACCTCAAATGGACAGAGGGTATCGTCAATGAGTTTTATGAGCAGGTACGTCCTATTCTCTTCACATAACGATGTACACGACATGCAGCAGCTTGAGATCAACATTTGTGCATTTCTGCCTTTTTAGGGTGATGAAGAAGCCACTCTTGGATTACCCATCAGTCCTTTCATGGATCGCTCGGCACCACAGTTAGCAAAGCTGCAGGAGTCTTTTATCACGCACATCGTCGGCCCTCTTTGTAACTCCTACGATGCTGCCGGCCTGTTGCCGGGATACTGGATTGATGAGGAGGGCTCAGACGAAGAAGAAGAGACGGAAGACATCGAAACGGAAGATGAGGAGCTGGACGAGGATCTTGAACCAAGTATGAGTATACAGTAATCTGTAAAAAGAGGGACCATTTGTTTTTAGATTTTATTTAGTACTTCGGTATCGCACACTAATCGAGTAGTTTTCCTTACAGAGAGGAGGAAGGGTCAACGTCGGTTATTCTGCAGCATCATGCAGCACTTAACAGAGAACCACAAGGTGTGGAAGAAGACCATCGAAGAAGAGGAGAAGGCCAAAGAGCTGGAGACTCAGCAGCAACAGCAGCAGCAATCCGAGAGCCCCAGCCTTCCTCCGTCCACCTCCTCCTCCGACGACATCCAGGTCATTCAAGAGGAGGCCGAGGAGGAGGAACGGCAGTAGCAAGAGGAGAAGGTCAAGAAACGAAGCTCACCGAGGAGCTTAAACAGAGGTGAACGACCCCTCCCTCTCCTTCACCTACACAAACACACACATTGACACCCAGAGGAAGACCCTAGCGGATCTCCCCACGCTGAAATTCGTCACTGTGCCGACACTCTGAAGCTAATGCAGTTCACATTGTGTTGAAAAAAAGGCCTTACTACTGTGAGAGGACCCTTTGGTGGGAACCCCACTCCTATGCACTTTCACCCCATGGAGAATCAGCGGAGAACGAACAGAGCTTTGAAGACGCCGAACCGTGTTGCGAGATTAAAACCAGACGGAGAAGAACACGGGCAGGGGAGAATCGTGCCATATCATGGTTCCCTGGCTGTGACGATGCCTTGAACGTAGAGCTCTTAACTCTCCCGTAGGTACTTAAGTCCAAAAGGACACGAAAAAGACAATGATGTAATTGACACCCGTTACCAAAGCGAACAGTTCAAAAACATAGAAAGACTGCGACTGAAGCCGTTTCAGGCTCAGTGTCAGGAAGCATAACTCAAAATGTGCCTGTCTGAACTTTAAAAAAATATATATATATAAAATATTGTTTGTTTTTATTTTTCTTGTGGTCCAGAAAATGGGCTATGTACGCTGCACTGTATGTGCAGTCCCCAATTCATGCTGGCGACATAAAACACTGTATTACTGAACAGAGTCATTAGGACAAGTGGAAATGCTGACATTTTGACTGAAAAATGACCTGACTTCTGCATCGTTTTGGATGCTTTTTATTCATGTTGATCACCTTCTTGCAGTTTTTTGTTTGCCTTTGTTGTTTGTAAGGTTGTTTCTTTCTTTCTTTTTTTTTTTCCATTTGTGGTGTCCCCCCTCTCCCCCTTTTTCCTCTTCAGGAACGCTGAGTTGCCAATCATTCTCTGTAAAGTCCCTCTGTGTTGAAAAGCATAGCAAATGGGACAGGAATGCTGTTCAAGTGAAGGGACGTTTCTCCTTTTTTACGTTTAAATAGATATATTTTTTCACGGTTACTCAGGATTCATGTGAAGGATCGATCCTTGTGTTTTGCGAAAATTTAATTCTGCAATTTCAACTTGCACGTCGAACGTTCTTTTCAGAGGTGGGACAAAAAAAAGTTTCTATTTTTTGTATGAATAGCTTGAAAGTCGCTAACAACAAGAGATGCTCCCCCAAAGTGCAGTGTCCTAGACATTAACCCCCGTCCTTATCAGCTGCTCCAGACCAGTATATCCATGTTTTTTTTTGTTTTTTTTTCAAAGACCCCCTGATAAGAATTGGGAGCCAGGAAAGTTACTGAATAATAAATGTTTGAGTTAGCATGCATGTCGTAGACTTAACATTGCTCTGGGGTAACTTCACGTTTGGCATTATTTGAACATGCTTGTACTTTAATTATAGCCAAACGCAAAATCCGGCCAGTTCATTTTCAAGGAATCCAGGGTTTCACCTTGAAAGCTGTATTTTTTTTTCTTCGTATTTTCTTATTCTTCACCATAAGGCAGGTTTAATACTAATAGTTCTATATTTTTTGTCTGAAGCAAGAACTCTAGGCATTCCACTAGAATAATGAGCGGAGGACGGGGAGGTGGAGACGAACCCGGGTCTCTGGGTCTCTTTCTCTCTCTCGGTCTGCCTCACCTCAACAAAAACTCATTTTGTCTCTGTAGAGGAAAGTTCTCAAGTAGGCAGTGTAAATCAAGCTAGTATATTTAAGAGTTAAAAAAAAAAGATATAAATGTGCACATTTTACTACCAAACAAGTGTTTAACCTCTGCACAGAAAGAATACTTGCATATATAAATATATATATTATATTATATATTTTTTAATTAATCAACAATGCGTCTGTTTTCTACATACAGCTGACATATATTGTACATTGAGACCATGTAATTATCATCTTGTTTCAGGAGTTTTTAAAAAAAAAAAATCTAATGCTATTTACAGATGTGGATGTGTTTGGGTGTTGTGTTTTTCAGTTTGTTAGTTGTTTTTTGTTTTTTTTGGGTGCACTGTCTTTTGTTCCTGCCCATAACCACTCTTCGCCTAATTTCTAAAGCTGGCGGCGATGCTGGATGCCTCCCTGTCTCCTGTCTCCCTTTGTGGGTTTGTTCATTAGTCACTTTTTGGCCTGTGCTCAGGGTGTGTTCTGTGTTGGGGGCTTGTGCGCACCCAAAGCAGCTTGTGGTGCTTCTCTCTCTCCCTCTCTCTGTCTCTTTCTCTTTTTCTGTCCAGACTGTGTGTTCATCAGTTCTTGGATCCGGGACTCCAGTGTGGCTCAGTTGGTCCCCCCTCCCGTCCACTTCACTGAGCTCAAACCCACGCACTCTGAGCATCATTCAGGTTGCCAAGCAGGGTGACGGCAGATCAGAGCGTCACAGCGCCCCCATCCCCTCGTGTTGACCACTTGCTAGACTGTGGTATCTCACTTTTGGGGGTTCGTCGCACCACAGTAACCTCTGACGTTCCTGTCATCAGTACCTTTACGATGGCATTCACTTTTTTTATGTAGCATTTAGATAGCAATGTCTGATGTAACCATTCAGCCTTTTCAGGGTTGTGGGGGAGAATTGACTTTTTTGTTATTATTTATAGCTGTCATAAAAGCACCATCCCTGAACAAGAGTTTCACTCTCTCTCAATTGATTTCTGCCTGTCTGTGTCACTTTTTTGTGTTCTGTGTTTTGCATGGGGGCCTGTTATGAGTCAGGGGTTTTCAAACTAGCGTGTGAAGAGGGCCTGCAAAAATTGAATGAAAAAAATGTATTTTAGGGCCGTCAGGGAAGTCAATGTTTGCATTTACGATACTAATGAAAACTTTTGACAGTACTAGTTTTTAAACGGTAAGAAAAAATCTGCATGTTTTGTTGACAGAGGCTCCATATGATTAAAAAATACAGAAAAAACAAAAACATTGTAAAATATTGTAAATTCACTTTATAAACTTTTAAAGTCCAGTCTTCAGTCTCACATGATCCTTCAGAAATCATTTTAATATGATTTAGTGCCCAAGAAACATTTCTTGTCTCACCACGGCTATGCTGCTTAATATTTTTGTGGAAATCCTTTGATAAATAGAACATTATAAACATCTTTACTGTCACTTTTGATCGATTTAATTCTTTACGAGTATTTATTTCTTTAAAAATGTACTGACCCCACACTTTTGACTGTATGTAGTTTGTATTTTTCTCCAACAAACTATACTTTCTTTGCTTGAGCTGTGTACTCAAAGTAAATATTTTTAGATTTAAAAAAGAGCATAAGAGCATAATTCTCAGATACTCTGTCTACTTATGAGGAAAGCATTTACATTTTAAGTTTACAGCATATTAAAGACATTTTTATTTATAAAATGATTGTCCCTTGTCAATCATCTCGAAAATACTTTAACAATTTTACTTTTATACGTTTTGGTATACATGAATCCCTAAGGGGGTCCTTGCCATCAAAATGTTTGAAAACTCCTGGTCTTGTTAATAGTAGAATCCAGGTACACATTTTAATCGCACCATCACAGTGAACGAACAAGCATTGTACATGGCCTTTCACCTACTACGAGATGTCCAAACACAAGCAGAATGTCTTCACCCTTCAGAATTATCTCTATGACGCAACATGTTTTTTGACATTATCTAAGTGTGCTTACTGAGCATCATCGAGTTGCATGTTGCTGCTTATTTCCTTCGTGCTCAGATGAAAGCCCAAGTGTTCTCCTGGGAGGAACTGCCTGTAAGATGACAGTCAGTGGATGATGAGTCCCCAAGTGTAGGTCGTATTAAAGGCCAGCCTTATCTCTTCAGATGACAGCATCTCTGTGACAGCTTACCCAAAGCAACAATGCCCCTACCCGTCACTCCGCTTTTAATTGAGTTTTCCGGTCCTGAGAAGTTTGTCTAAGTGGTGCCTAGAAGACACAGATGGGAAAGATTTTTTTGGCCTCTAAACGTTTTTACAGTGAAAAACATGGGGGTTTTGAAAACACTGCAGAAGGAAAATAAGATATTACATAGGTTCACTATCAACAAACACTTGTCAGAACAAAAAACTTGCCATTTTTGATTTGTGCCAAACCAATTCACACAACTGCACGATTCACTCAGTTAATCTTGAGGTTTCCATCTATATGCTCCTTTTCCAGGTTTATATGATGTATAATTGGCTTTGGAAAATTCCAGCACAGTTGATAGAGAGGTCACAGACAGAAAGCTTAGGATCAGCAGTAAAACCCGGCTCGCAAAACAAAGGCTTATTTTGTCTTTATTTTATACGTTTTTTTGTCAGGTTTTTCATTTTTTTTAAATCATGATATGCAAAAAAAAAAAAAACTTGCTAAAAGTGAAGTAATATTGAGCTATAAAATGTATATTGTAGTACAGCTTTTCATGAAAGCACCTTTTTTTTCCTCAGAAATATTGCAGCTCATGTTTCTCGACAGTCTCTTTCCACTGAGATAAACTAGGGACAGGGCAGTTATTACAGAACTGATATATGGCATTAAACCAACGGGAGTCATGAAGCATTTCCAGAACTTTCTGGGAAAGGCAGCTGTTCTCCTCTCACTTGCCCGACTCCAGAAATGGGGGAGTTCAAGGAATGCTGGAAAAGACAGACCTCCAAACTGTTACAGAGGTAAACCCTGTCAATCATTGACACAATAGCTCTTCTCATATTGACAAGCACAACGTTCGGTTTGCTACACAGCACACTTACTGGTTCAAGTTATGAAAGATACATGCTACATTTATCTTGATACCCTCATGTACGTTCTCATTTGGTAACACACATGTGCTCCAGAGCATGTGTTCTGTAACAGTACTCTTATCACTCTCAGGCTGGGTTCTGTGAAACTATGGTGGACAGGTTCTGGGAATTTAACAAGTCAATATCAGAGGTCACTATTCCCGCTGATGGAATTTAAGACGGGGAACTGCTCTGCCGTTTGCGTTTCTTAGTAGGATCCCCTGAGGTGAGTGCATGTGTTCCAGAGCTCACAGGGCAAGTTTTACTGCTGTCTCCTGATGGCACATATGGAGTACGGTCGAGGCTGAAGGGTCATGCCTAGTTTCGGACAGAGGCTTGGAATAACGCCTTCGGGGAACTGAAGATGGAACCTCTGGAGCAATGTGGTGAAGAACAAGAACATCTCCAGCCTGGCCAACTGCTCTCCCAGACAGTGCCGCTTACCTAAAGACAAACAGAACACATCAGAACAACGAAATGCTTTTAGATCGAACGATTCCCAAATATCTGCCGTTTACCTATGGAGAAAGGAAGAAACGCTTCACGCCGGACAAATTTGCCATTACAGTCAAGGAACCGCTCTGGGCAGAAGATGGATGGGTCACTCCAGTACTTCTCATCAAAGTGCACCGAGTACAAGTTAGTGATGACCATGGTGCCCCTGGGGATAGTGTAGCCACGCACCACTGCATCTTGAGACGTAGCGCGGAAGATGCCCAGTGGGACGACATTGCAAAAGCGCAGGACTTCATGCAGCACTGCCTCCACATACGGCATCCTCTGCTTGTCTTCAAGAGCAGGTGGTCTGCCATTCAGGACGCAATCGATCTCCATTTGGACCTTTTCTGCACGGAAAAAACATAACATGATTAGTGCAACGACATTAAAATGATGTAACCGAGGAAAAAATACACATTGCTCTATGGGCACCAACCTTGTATCCTGGGATACAGAGCCATGTAGAGCATAGCCCAGCGCAGACAATTTGTGGTAGTCTCTGTGCCCGCAATGATGAGCTCTCCAACCGAGAAAATGAGATTATCTTGAGAGAAAGATGTAGCTTTATCGGTGGCGCTCTGCTCCATTTCGTCCAAGTAGGCATCGATGTAATGTTGAGGCGACTGGGGTACCCTATCCTGCGAGAAGCGCTTGATTATTTGCAGTAGGAAGTCGTAGACCTCGTTGGCGTTGCGGAAGAGCTTTTGGTGCTTCCCGAAGGGCACATACTCCATCCAGGGGAAGGCGTTGTAAAGGAAAGCCCAGCCACTGGCTGCCAGCTCCACGTTCTCGCTGAAGATCTCAATCATGTGTTGAAAATCGTTGTCGTCGTAGGTGAAACGTTGCCCGAAGATAATGAGGTTCGTGATGTTGGAGACGGCATTGGTCACGAGATGCTTAGGGTTAAAGGGCTTCCCCTGATGCTGGTCAATGGCATCGAGAAAAAACAGGCACTCCTCAGAAATCCTTCCAAACATCCGCTGACCGCTACCAAAGTAGCGGAAGCAGTTTACGGCCAGTTTGTGGTGTTCAGTCCAACCTCGACCGTATTTGCAGTTCAGAAGGCCTAGACAGAGAACAAACAATGCTGAGAGAGGTCGGTTTAAATATGGAAACAAAGAAAGTTTATCTAATGATAAACTTTTCTGTATGTTTAACCAGAGATTATTAGTCAAACAGTACTAGTCCCATGGGTTAAACACCGATAACAAGAACTGCGATACTGATAAAGTGATATCCTTATGTGTGACTGTCCGCTCTTCTCTAGCTATTGCCCCAACTCTGACATACATTACCGTGCCAGAGCCTTTTCTCTGAATACCAAGATAGTTAAAGGAATAGTTCACTAAAAATGAAAAATCACTTCATTCACTTAAGGTCAAATTCTCGTCTGAAACTTTCGTATGTTAAAAAATAAATACATCCTCAAGTTGTGTCAATCACATTTATACACTGCCTCTAAAACTTTCTTCCGTCATAAAAAAATTCGGATCAGATTCGATTTTCTGTGTATTCGCATCTGTAACAAGCATTTTGATAGGAAAGGATGACAAAAATGAAAAAAATAAATAACTAAAAAACGCACGCAAACATTTTGTACTCAGTGTGCCTTTACACAATATTCTAGATAAAGCTAAAGGGATTTTTTTTTCTTTTCACAGAGAACATTTGGTAACACTTTAAGGTGTCCTTGTTACACATGTTAAATGTATTTACTATTATAAAAACTCTTAATTATGCATAATTACATGCAAGTAACCCTACGCCAAAGCCTAATCCTAAACCTAACCATATAGTAATTACATAGTTACTGTTACTCAGTACTTAAATGTATTATTACACTGTAACAAGGACACCTTAAAATAAAGTGTAACTCAGCATTTTATAGTGACTGTTAAACATCATAAAACTAAATCATATGCTATGCTTTGTGTTGCACAAATCCAAATTCAAGTTATTCATACCTTTACTGTAGTTTTATGGGGGGTTGGTTTTTACATGTAGGTTTAGAAGGAAATGAGAGGGAATTAAAAAAAAAACACTTTAATTTTTAGGTGAACTATCCCTTTAATCTAGATCATTCTGCAGTGATCTATTCTGGGAAATCATTCTAAAATAAATGATTCTATAAGGAACCACTTACCTCCCATTTTTGTCATCTTCTGAAATAAAGGGAGGGATGGACGATCTGCAAAAACCTCACTTTGGTGATATAGGCACTCTTTAATGGCATCATAACCATTTAGAATAACAGTCGAGATTCCTCCCAGGTCTAGACTGAAAATCTGGATAATAAAATGGCAATATTCATTAATCCACTCCCCTGCCAAACATATTTCTACTAATGAAGGAGTATAATTAGAAGGCTACATTCACTCTCATGGATACAGTGAGGAAATGAATTAGGCATGCTGACTCAGCATGTCTTGGCCATTCTGCAAAACTGAGTGCTGTGGCGCTCTGCCAAAAACGCAACAGCAAATGCAAGACTCTTTTGTTCTTTTCAAGCACCCCAGCTACACTTCTCACAACACGTCAAGAAGAGAACGCTGTGATTCACTAACACGAACCAATCAGCTGCGAGCTCGATGAGAGACCTCAGCAGTAAAATTTAGTGAATAGCTGGCGAACTTTAGTTTTAGTGGACTCCCACTTTATAATAATAATAATAAATAAAGTGTTTTTTTACTATGTACTAAAATTCAAATGATTCATTTATTACAATGCTTATATTGCATGTTTTACGTTGAAAATACAAGAACACAATAAGTAGACTATATTATTATTATTAATAATAGCCTATTATTAATCAGTTCTCATGGTAAGAAGTTATCAACTGATAGGCCTAGTATACACTACCAGTCAAAAACAGATCCAAAATACAGCAAAAGCAGTAATATTGTGAATATTTTTACTATTTAAAATAACTTCTATTTACATTTAGTCATTTTGCAGACGTTTTTATCCAAGTGATTCATCTTAAAGAGGCAAACAGACAGAGGAAGTGTTCATAATACCAAGTATCAGGCATTGTTCAAATAAGTACAAGCTAGAAAGGGAAGGAATAAATAAAGAGAAAGACAAAGTTTGTTTTTTTTAATTTAGGATGAAGTCAGGTAGCCTAATGTCGAAAGATGTGAGTATATTTTAGAATGTAATTTATTCCTGTGATCTTATTGTTCAAAAACTTTTGACTGGTAGTGTATATAGGCTATGTAAATGTGAATATATGTTAAAAACTCCGCTTAGGGCGCTACAACGGACCATTCCATTGAGGACAACTTAATTCATTAGCCTACAAAACAAATGCAATAGCCTACGTTATTATACCATAATAATTATCATGTGGTGGCTTAAACACGCTTTTAAACAGCAAAACCAAACAAGTGACAACAAAAATATCAGCAAAAACGTTTGTTAAAAAGTTAAAAGCAGACAAGTCTGATGTACCTATTATATTATGTGATTATGTGCAAGTAAATAAGAGAAAGTGAGGACTGAGAGTGAAGTGTCATCCGTACCTGTCCGTGGATATCACTCTGCCTCTTCATGTAGACGTGAGGCTCTGTGGCTAGGGACAGAATATTCCCTATCATGGGTAAAGGTGTCGGTCCAGGGGGAAACCCTCGGGGTCTCCGCTGCTTTACAAGCTGGCGAACTACCAGCAAAATGAAGAGTGTAACGAACAAACTGCCCAGACATATGAGCGTTTGCTCCCAAGACACAGAGAACAGAGATGTCAACCTTTTAATCGATACCATCTTAGATGCAAACACTTTGGGATAATCAGTGCTTTCTGAAAAGTTTCTTGCGCTCCGTTCTGTCAGTCAGTGTATCGGGAGATCATCTTGCACATGTTGCACTATATCCCCCGCCTCTTAAAGGCTAAGATTGGCTGGCGGAAAGAGCGCTTTGGATTAACTTGCGTTGTGTTTGATTAAACGGTGTCCAAAACTATTGATCGCGAGAATTCAGACCGATTTCTTTTCATTAGGGCAGGCGTCACAGCAACATTTCCAAGCGCGTTCTTCTTTGTAACTTGCAACATACATGTGGCCACGCCCACCCATACAGACCAAAAAAAGGACTTTGCAGTGGAAACCTTTTCTTTGAACTAGCCTAATGGTTGATTCGTCGAATCTTTTTTTTATCCCCCCCCCCCCGCCCCCCAACTTGTTGATTCATTCATTCATTCATTCAGTGTCTATCTCTGCGGTTACATCGTTGCTCCACTAGGTGGGGACAAGCGAGAGTGTATGTCTGAAACATTTTTTGAACCGATTCATTAAAGGGTTACTCCACCCCAAAATGAAGTTTTTGTCAGTAATCACTTACCCCCATGTCGTTCCAAACCCG
>SCHK01351736.1:473-11199 GCA_004124795.1 Poropuntius huangchuchieni
ATTATTATAAAATTAGTATAATTATAAAATTATTTGAAATTATTGTATTCCTTTTTGCATCACAGGAATAAAATAAATATTAAAAACAGTTATTTTAAATGGTAATACTATTAAAGAATATTTTACTGTATGCTTTGATCAAATAAAGCCTTAGTGAGCATAATTGATTTCTTTCATAAACAAAGATGCAACATGTAAACCATCACTGCAAAATTCCCTCATTACTCTCCCTCATTCAGAAATTTTCAAGGGCAATAAATTAAACCTAAAAACTAAACTAAAAACAGGTTGTACGTCATTCAGCGAGTGCTGGCATGAGTGTAATGAAGTGGACTGGTGGGGAATCCTGACCGTTGATCCAGTAGTCCTCAGAGATGTCTGTGCGAATGTACTGCTGGTCTGGGGGCGGGCCGAGAGAGCGGCTAAACGTGCTGTCCTTGCCCAGGAAATCAGACGCCGTGCCAGCATAGAGATACTGATCTGAAAACATAAAAAGGGAGCATCACAGCGTAAACATAGAGCTGCGGTCAGTCGGGCTGTAGGCACGTTTACTAGCCCAGCTGATCTCATATAATATGTTCCATAAATAAATTTCCATCTCCATAATATCCATGACAGCTAAAATGGGTTTATGGATAATGTTTTTAGAATCACTCAGAGATTTCTATCTGAGTTATCATTTGGTGTTTGGGCCTCCGCCCTACATCACCCTTCTCTCCATATATGTGGTTTGGAGCAAATCTAGATGACATCGAGGAGAACGTGCTCTGTGTTCTCCCAGAGTTGATTATGGCTGTCCGTGTAAATAAACAAACACACTCAACCACACTGTTAAAGGAGGGGTTCAACCAAAAGTAGAAAATCTCATTTGCAATACTGTCTTTGGATTTTAGGTTAAATTTTTGACTTATAATTACTTATTACTTATAATTATAATCCATTTCGCACACAAGGCTGGATGAGTTTTATGTTTGCTTGTTTGTTTGTTTTGGAGCACAAAATGTTTTCATTGCATTAAATTCTTTAAAACTCATTTTGTGCTTTTTGCAAGTCAATCTTGGAATAAAATGAGGGTGAGTAAATGATGACAATTTTTCCTTTTGAGTAAACTTTTTTTTTTTTTAGTTTCCTAGTTCAGGTCTTTTTATGAAGATTACATTATAGCAATCCAATTTCTGGTAGGAAGGAAGGATCTGTAATGACTAATGACTGTAATTAATCAAACTTTGTTCAGCTGGAAAATTTAGGCTTCAATACAACCCACAAAAATGGAACTAAAGGGAAAAAAAAAGTTCACAGCTGGTACTCTTGACAGGGTGTGACATTTCTCTTCAGACTTCCATTGGAAACATAAGGGTCGGTTTATCTTGAAGCCAAAAACAAATGTATGACAGACGGTACAGAGGAACCAGGTTTTTCGTGGGAGAAAGCCGATCACGTGCTAAGAGTAAAATGCTCTTTACATCAGGTTTGTGTTTAGAGAAGGAAGATTTGTTAGATTCAGACTCACCTGTGAGTACTGAAGCAAAGGGCTGGTGTGGATCAAAAGGACACTTCATTCGGCCGGATTCCACAGTGTTGCTGTGTAGGTGCAGCCAGCTGTCCTAATGATTACACAAAACACTCACCATTACTATTTACCATATAGAAGAAATGACCTAACACATTTTCAAGAATACCAGTGACTTAAACAGAAAACCTCAATATAATCTGTGTGGAAACAGTCAATAATTTAATTCCTTGCCTCTTTGTGACCTTTAACCTCTAAGAATGCACAGGTGGGGTGGAACGCTCCAGTACCACAGGTGTAGACATGAGTCCGGTTATAGCTGTGTAAAACTCGAATGAAATTAGCACATTCGGTCTGAGGTAGAGAGAGAAAGAGAGAATGTAAGCATGTGAAGTGGCCTTAAAAACAATTTGGATATTTATAACACGTTTAGTGTATCGATGTCATTGCGTTAGATAGCAGAATATCTAACAAAGTGGTCTTTATCATGAAAGATATCATCAGCATACTTCTTCAGTGTTTCACAAAAAGAAGTTTGCAAGATTTCAGATGACAAAATAATATTTTGTTTAAAAATATCTTGGTTGAGGGGACTGACTTAATACATTCACTAAAATTACTTTGGGATGAAATGATGTACTACTGTTTAAAGGTTGGTAAGAAAACATTTCTTATTATCAATGTTGAAAACAGTTGTGCAGCTTTATTTTTGTGGAAATCATGATACATGCAGTGGAATGCAGTGGAGGTCCGAAGCAAATAGTTTACAGTTCTCTCAGGTTTGAGTTAGAGAGGACAGACTGTGTATTGAAATGTTCATTCAACAGACATATATCCTGACTGATACTTACAAGAGGGTTTTTGCCAGCCAGTATACACATATCAACCCTGTCTCTTGGAGCTGGCCAGCTCAGCTGGAATTGAGAAACATACACACAAAAAGCAAGTCAATTCAGGTAAAAATACAAGCAACACATACTTTGTAATTTATATAGTCAGCAAATTGTCTCACATAGAATTGTTTCAGAAAGAAAATTAACCATGAAGTGTAAACTGTACAAAAACTTTGATTTAGACTGAGATTAAGCTGGGACTCAAAGCAGGATTTTAAACAGTTCAATCCATTGTGTATTTAACAGATGAAAAGCTGTACACATGAAATACTGTACAAACATGAGTTCTGGGTTAAGCTCATGAGAAGGAGGATGACGTACAGATAAAGAGTGATGAAGGGGCTGCTGGCCCTGTCTCTGCATACATGTTATAAAAAGCTTAAGCGCTTAGCACACACAGGCCTGACCTTTAACCTTGACCTACCAGAGCCGTCTACATGTAATAATAAGCAATCCATGATTACACATGCTCGTGAGACGACTTTACATGATGGTGCTTTGAAGATTGGCGTGCCTACCGCAAACTGAAAATGGGCTCAATACGCACACTATACACTATACAAATGAAAAAGAATGCATGAACAGACAAACTCATTACATAAACACACACACGCATACAAAGGTCAAAACATCAGAAAGACCCTTTTTTATTTTATTTTTATTTATTTATTTATTTTTGCAGTTGGAGCTCTGCCTCCACCTCTGCATACTTTTAAGAGAATAAAACATTATTCAATTATATATATTGCCCAAAACATATTTCAAATATATACTAAATAAATTACATAAAAAGTACGAGTTAGTAAAATATTTTCAAAAGCCAAAAAACATGACACAATTCACTTTAAGGGTCAAAAACAACAACAAAAAACATTTTTAGTAATGAAAAATGTATTTTATAAAATATATGTTGGATAATTCAAATATTTATATTGAAAATATATAATAAAAAATGAGAAAAAAGAACTAAAACCTATGAAAAATGTATGTAAATATATTTCAAAATCTATATTAGAATTACATTTTAAACCATTTTTTGTATATATTCTGAAATGCATCTGAAAATATATATTTTTGCAGCATGGGTGCCTATATGTGAGAAAGACAAAAATGTTTTGGTAAGATGGTCTCGTCTCAGGTGCTCTGTAGGGTAGGGTAGGGTGATGCTGTGGGAATATCTAGATGTGACAGTGAAATAACTGTAAGTAGTTCTTAAAGTGAAAGTACAAAGAAAACTGAAGGAACTCTTGAGGCAGAGGCACGCAGAGACACACACTACTGCCATGAATGTACTCATAAACTAAACATATCCAGAGACTCTCACACCGTGCTATCAGGCATTTTTGTGAGATTAAAAAGGTATAAACAGTTTTGATTTGTACTTAGTTTAAACCAGATTATGTTGTCCAAGCACAGGAGTATTACCAGTCGACAGTTCTACAACAAAGTCAACAGTTTTATAACAAAAAAAGGGAAAATATTTTTGTTCTCACAATAAAACATGCACCTGTTTGACAGACAAATACATAAAAACAGAAAATTTATAAAATGAATCTGACTTGGGGATAGGCTCTTGGACCAGTAAAGAGACCACCTACGAACAATATTCTGGCAATAAATAGTACCGCACTGATCATAGCGGCAATGTTTGCACTGGCAAGCACCATTTTTAGGATAGTTTACACACAATGTTTCACTCAAAACTTGCGTTTGATATAGTTCTATTCACTAATTTGGGAAAAGAGGGTTTAATAGAATTATAAGAACAAGAAGAGAAACCTGATTAAAAAATAAAAAATAAACCAAATATCCATTACAGTTCTCACATCTGCTGAAAACATTTTTTTCTAAATGAAAGAAATCTGTCAACCAGTCTGAGAGTGAGTGAATGCTCTTCTGGGGTGCGTTTCCCAAAAGGATCGTTAGCTAACTATGGTCGTTAGTCCCATTGAACTCTATCGGCAACGACAGAACTTGCGACCATAGTTGTGTTTGGGAAACTCACCCCTGAATTATTCTATGGAAAAATTTGTTATGTTTCGCCCCAGACCACACATAGAGTAAAGTCTTTACGTTTCTTTTCACGGAGACCTGATTCTGCATGTCTGCAGGTGTGAGCCTTTTAAGGTGTGTGTATTTACCTTTTTGGGGTGTTTATTTATGTCGTCTGGGTCCAGTAGGTAGATGTGGTCTTTCGCTCCCAGCAGTAATCGGCTTCTCTCTTCATCCAATAGGACTGTCTGAAACCGCTGCCCCTCGCTGGAACCAACAAACGGCACCACGCTTCGAGAATGGATCAACTCTGAAGAAGTCAAATGAGATTGAACACATACATATGAATACATAGCATGTACTATGCGCAAACATACTAAATCAGAATAGTGACTTGTGCAAAAGCTTTATGTGTGAATGAGTATGTGCACGAGTGTGCATTTGTCTAAGCATTGCAATGTAGCAATAAATCGAAAATTTTATCATATCACCGCTATTGCCCTCTCTTCCGAATCTCTCTCACTTCTAATATAATGACAGGCATCATTACTTCTATATTCCATATTATCTACAGTAACCATTACCTCAGGGCTATCTGTCATCTATGTGTTCAGATTCCATCCTGATAAGGTTTCATCCTCTCTTTAACATCAGCCCATATTAAACTTCACTCCTCTAGTCCATACTTCACCTGCCAAACATGAACCAAAAGCCTCTGAGCTGTCTGAGAATTCAGCTGGATCTAATCGCTCCACCTATCAATTCTCACACATCGACACAGCGGCAGATTAGCTCATATTTCACTTCTTCTGCTCTCTGAGGGAGCAATGACACATTCTGTTATTCTCGCTGAAGAGTGCCGGTTAACAGCTTAGACAGCTGAGTTCAGATCGGCGTTTGCACACAATGAACGTAAGCCAAAAGTTGTCATATGACAAATAAGCTTAAAAGTTCCAGGCTATCAACACCAACATAAGAGAGGTGTAAAATCTGTAAAGGTGACGTTGTTAAGCCTTGTTCATACTCTCTTTGGTACGTGCAAGCTGAACTCTCTAGATACATAATTCTTAGGATATTTTTGAAACACGTAATGGCATTTGACTAAAGCACGCAGTCTTAGTAGACTTGGACAGAGTCCTAACATTTCTCCACCCTACGTTCTGGTCTCCTTGCACACAAACATAACCATCTGCCAGCAGCCTCAAAGCAAGAAAATCTGGCAGTGTGCACTTAAACACCATGGAAAGCAGGTCTGTAGATTCGTTTATGTTTTCTAATCCTCTTTTTATTCCGTTTTGAATTTTGAATTTCACATATACACACCATTTCACATTAATTCTTTCCATCTCTCAGTTTTCAGCTACCTCCCTGCATGTCTGCCCTGTACATACATAGTTTAAACAACCATGTGAGGGGAGGGTCATGGGGCGTCAGGGTTATGAGTCTAGAGCGTCAAGAAGCTGAATAAATCCTAGGACTTAACTATTTATTCTCTGGGGTGCAGGGTCGAGGACGGGTCATTTCTGATCAATATTTATAAGACAAAAAAATCCTCTCCAAAATAAAACCCCATTCATGCTAATGCATGACTAGCTGACGCTAATCTACTCCGCAAACAGTTTAAGGTCAGAGCCCTGCTGAAAGATCCCTGCTTAGCAATGAAGTCTACAGAGCTTTATCTGGAGTTCTAGAGCTTTATCTGGACCCCTCAGGGAATCAACTCTCGCATCAGAGCAGTAGTCTGTAAATTACAACTAGACAATGTTTTTTGAGGATATTTAAAATTTGCATTTGACAAATCTATTACAAAGATTAAAAGTAATATCAGAGACAATATAATGAGAAGAACATTTATTTTTTCTTCTATATGATAGGAGACATTTAGCAGAATGTTTGAGCTGCTTGTTTCCATTCAACAGAAGGGGATGGGCACCAAGGTTTGTAAAGCTCCAAAAACGAGCAAAAAAGTAGTCAAGACAACTCAAATGTGCATAGTTTATGCAATATTTAAGCCATTATTCACCAAATATTAGTCTTACAGCTGTGGTCGCCATTCACTTTTATTGTATGAACAAGGGAACATTCTGGAGACATTCTGGTATAAATTTCTGCTTTTGTGCTCCACAGAAGAAAGAATGTTATGCAGATTTTAAAATGAACAATTTTCATTCATCTGCCCTGGAACATGCAAGCATGTTAGCTTAGTTTTGTAAATTTCAGACTAATCCCATTCAAGTACAAAAAAGCTATAATTCTATGTCTTGAAGGGCCGTTACAAAAATGGCCACAAAATGAATGGACTCCAACAAGAAAGTCCAATTTTATAAGCTTGTAGTGTAATGCTACACTTCTGCGGTTTGCTGAATGTAGTGGCTTAATAATTATTCTTATAAGAAATGCAGACTCCCTGTGGAAACATAAAGAAAGTATTGTCCATTCAGTTCAATCTTTACATTGTGCTGTACAGTTCAACCTTCACACTGCAAGCTATTTCAGCCCTACAGGTACATCATTTATCAGGCAACAGCAAAGCAAAAAGGTTGATGAGTGAAATACAAACCTATGAAGTAATGCACAATTTGAGGGGCTGACAAATTAAGGCACCCCCAGCTATTCGCCAAAAACAGAGCACTAATGTCACAGAGTAAGACTTCTTTTAAGATTTCTCAGACGGTAAAGGATTACACTCTTAGGTGTAATCAATATCCTGCCTGTGGTTTGGGAAGAGAGCCAAACTAGTGGAAAATAGTGTAACACTGTGTACAGTACATTAGAAAGACGCATGACCATATTTATGACCTGCTTGTTTTACATCTGTTTAGAGAGCCACAGCCAACTGGGAGCCATATAGTTATACATTCATTGTAAACTATACTGTGAGTTCTTATATTGCTGTTTTCCTATTGCAAAACAAGGCTTTGTGTTTGCATGTTTCACGTTCATGACTCTGCCATGCATGCCTATACCATCATGCATGCACAAATTATGTCAAACACAAGAATATATACAACTCATAAACCAATCAATCACCCTCACTCAAGACCCCGTGCTGAGGGAGACTTGTCTTTAATAGAAATATTTACACAACCTGAAGATAATATTTTGATGCGTTTCACTGGACATTGTCAGCTATGAATGATGTTAGCGACAGAAAGAATATTGTTTAGTTGACTCCAGAGAACATTATGAGATGTACTATATCCAACACAGATCAGATGTTCCCCTTTTAGCCTTCCTTTAAGAGAAAAACAAGAGGAACTTACTGCCGATCGGCCTTGAGGTGTGCACGCAGCTCTGCATACTTCTGGATAATGACACACTCTGTTTTAAAGGAGTGCAGTGATACAGAAACGGTGCCGATGTTTTTATGAGCGCATCTGCTCAGATGATGGATTGTGAAAGACTGTACTTCTGCATCCTCTCCAACAGGACCAAACATGGAGCGGAACAGCAAGTTTTAAGATCAAACTGACCCTCTCAGTGGAGGTTAATGGATTAGAATAAGCCCAGCAGGAACCAATATATTATGCATAAATGTGTAGGATATTAAAGATAGGATATTAAAGACAGTTTTAAATGATGATTGCAAAATATATATATATATCTTGTTTTCCTATCCGTTATATATAGACAGTGTGTATATAGAGATATAGATTAACATACATACTGTATTTTTTCTCACAGAAATTTATTAAATTTTAGATTTAGGGTTAGAAAAAAAAAAAGAAAGAAAGAAAGAAAGAAAGAAACAAACAAACAAACAAACAAACAATGGGTTAAGAAAAATGGCTTCCTAGAAAATGTATCTTGTTTAAATAATGTTTAGATGTATATTCACTGGGGAAAAAAAGACAAAATATGGATTACGAAAATGTATTTTATTTATTCTTTTTTTTTTTTTTTTTTTTTTTGCATATGTAATTTTAATGTGTTTTTGGAGTTTAAAATTTTTATAATTATATAAAAATTATTTTTTTTTTTTTTTTTTTTTTTACAGTGTAACGTTAATGTTTATTTGCACTTTAATATGTATATAAATATATAAAAATAAAGGTTTCCTCAATATCTGTCTATAAAAAAAACAAAAACAAAATACAGTTCAACATTTAAAGTTCAGTTGTAGACAATCTCTCCAAGAGTTCAGTCATTGCATGCACAAATCAAAATTTCTAGCAGGCAGTCAGGCAGCTGTCTCTTCTCTTCTCTCATTCACGTCATTCTCGCCAGCTCAGCTATGGCAAACGTACACACAGCATGTAGGATTTTTATGCTAAAGAAACTGAAAATAAACAGACGCCCCTGTACAGTCGCTCATATTTTTATTGCCATGCGTTTCCTGATACGGATGAAGGTCTGTTTCAGTAGTGCTGGCATGCTGTGGGTCAGTCTTTAAGGAGCTATAACTTTTATTTTCCTCAGTGGTATAAAACAAACACTGCATTCAAGTAACTCCTCAAATCGAAGCAAGGACTGAACAAAGAAGAGAATGAAAAAGAGAGAATGAAAAGAAACAGAAAAAGAATTTAATCTCTTCTTGTTGGTTAGAAAAAAAAACACTGATGTCTAAAGGATTCTTTATCACTTGTCAGCATTATCAAAAACACGTTCTAGAACAACATGGTATCTAATCAAAGTTGTTACTGATGCTGTAAACTCCAGTGCAGATTTATCATGCGTCTACAACTGTGGACAAAGTATGCATGACTTTTAACAATCCATGTGTCAATGCACTCAAATGAGTAAGGACATGTTGTTACTTTTAACAGTTGTTTTTTTTACGCCTCACTTACCTTATAACATCATGCGTTTATCTAGCCCAGAAATCCCACCCATAATACACACAGCATAAGTATGTATGTGTGTGGGTGTTTGAGAGTGTGGCACTGCTATGGTGTTGTCAGCGTAACTCCAGTGATAAGCCAAAATGTGCTGTGCTCGTGGGATCACTGTTGAGATCATAGAGTTAACGCCTTATTGACTTATCAAACCTTTGAAGCCGCAGCTGCAGTCGAGCGATCAAACACAACCACAGGTAGAGGGAGGGAGGGCACTCACAGCACGAAACAGTGGTTAGCAAATACCACAAGAGATGCAGACAGTTACAGTGAGGTACTGGGTAAAATCCCAGACCTTAGTCGGCAAGTCCTTATTTAACCTCTAATTATGAAATGGTCATTTTGTTCCAGAACATCTGACGCAGCAAAATACACAGCACTATGCTCATAAACAAACAAATGCAGGTGTACATGCAATGCATACAACTAGATTTTTACATGTGACAGGTAGGGGTTGGTGATATGCCCCAAATCTTACATGAGTCATTGACTCATATGAGTCATTTTAAAGTTACTTTAGCTTGACATAAAGTTGACATAAAAATATAAGTTACCGTTGAAATGTTACGATTCTTGACTCTAATTTTAATATCACAGAAAAAACTAATAGCTAGTATTCTAAGTGATGTAAGCAAAAAAAAATTTCAGACAATTAAACGAGAAGTAATAAAATAAGAAAAAGAAAGTAATGTTGAGCAATAGAACAAATAAATATAATAGAACATAAACAAATAAAATAAAGTGCTTGACATTTTTCATTGGTCAGAAGAAACGCGACAGAAATTGAATTAATGTAAAATAAAAGTGCATAGTCTTCCCTGTATGATTTACTGATTCTTGTTACAGCTACTAAAGTTATCCAGTCAAGAGAAGTGAGTGAACTTCTCTTTGTCTTTTAGGTTACACTTTATTTTAGGGTGTCCTTGTTACAGTGTAATTATACATTTAAGGAATGAGTAATATTAATTAACTACATGTACTTTTTTATGGTTAGGGTTAGGATTAGGGTTTGGTTTAGGGTTAGGGTTACTTGCATGTAATTCTAAAATAATTACATGTAATATGTGTAACAAGGACGCTGTAAAATAAAGTGTTATCGTCTTTCGTTGTTTGATTAAAGTGCCCCTATTATGGGTTATGAAAAGTTCATATTTTGGTTTTGGGAGTCCCCAACAACAGGTTGACATGCATGCAATGTCAAAAAAACACTTTCATTTTCTTATAATATGCATTTATTTTTTCTTTATTTGCTCAACGACTCCCCAACGATTCGTTCAAACCCCTCCTTCGCGTGGCGCTAATCTGCAGGGATCGGTCAATTTCATTTAAGCAGTGTTTGTGAGCTTTTAACGCAAAAATCCAAGTTTTCCCAGGTCTGCATGTGCAACAATTGGGCAGCAATATGCTAATGTTTCACTTTGATGTCAACATGGCATTGGATTCGTTTTGAAAACAATTTGTTTCAATGATTCAGAGTCGACTCTTTCTTTTGAGAG
>SCHK01351736.1:11349-22575 GCA_004124795.1 Poropuntius huangchuchieni
ATATAAAACCTTGCAGGATGTTTTTATTCACTTAGAGCTGTGTTACACACTGCATAAAAGGTAATTTTCAAAAATCCATAATGGGGCACTTTAACATTAATGACACCAAAAGCAGCAGGAATATTAGGATGCTGTCACTTTAAAAGCGAATGCGCAGACCTTATTTTATGAAACATATCCTGTAACTGTTAACATTCACTTAAGACATAACCTAATGTGTTTTGAATAATCGCAACAGCCATTTCGACATATTTTTGTGCTTATTTGATCAATTAAGTGCAATAGGGGGCAAAAGAGCATATCGAGTTCTCTTTCACGACTTATTGCACTTAAATGGTTTAAATGAACTTCAGCATTTAAACTGGCAAAAACTAATCTCAAATTAATCTAATCTCTTTTTCCTATGGTTGTATGTTGTTGCCAAAGCATTGCAATATGTTTGCCGTGGTGTTCTGAGTGGCTGTTAGGTTGTTGCTAAATGGTTTGTCTGAGCACCATTATGAAATAAGACAATGTACAGTATGTGTATAGAGGGAATATCTACAGTGTAATGTCCAAAATAAATAAATAAATAAAGCAAAGATAATATTTTTCTAAAGATAATAGTTGTTTGGTCTATAGCAATTAAAATCAGCTTCACATAAAAACAATTTACCTATGATATCATTCAGATAGCGCAGTGTGCATGTACAATATAAAAAATGTGCATACTGCTACTGTGATATGCAGCACATCCCTTCTGTACACTCAATCAGTCACATGCGCAGTCTAAATATTGACCTCATACAAGTGAGTTGTAAACCTCTCATCACACTCCTACATGTACTTCAAAATGTATCCTTTAAAAATGACAAATGTTCTAGCCGATGTTTAAAATAAATACATAGAAATTCAGCAAAACACTAAAGATTTAACAGATAATTTTAGGAAGAAATCATCTGCATGAAGCAATGTAAAAGCTTTTTGGAATAAACAAAACGTTAAATAAAGTTTAAAAGTCACACAAGGACAAACTTTACCTTTGTAGCTGAGTTTAACTCTTGGCATGCTGTCCTTCATAGAGTTCACCTCCGGGAGAGAGAAGAAGAGCATCACCAATGAAGACCACCAGACACTGGAGAACCACCCCATCTGGAGATGCTGTCTGCTCCTCTGTCTTTGTTTGTCTGGTTCCTCGGCAGTCTTCATGATGCGACAGGAAAGTTCTGCTGCTGCGGACCTGTGATGGAGTGGACAGTTAGATGGAGTCATCTAAGGGAGTGGCTGGACATCTCTGTGGGAGGTGTATGTGTGTGTGTGTGTGTGTGTGTGTGTGTTTGAGGTCTTGTTAAATCCCAAGCAAATGTTCAGCTGCTTTACTGTGGTCTCTTTCAGGGCATGTCTATGCATTTTAGCAGATCTGCATCAGCTGCTGCTCTATTCAAGTCCTTTCTTTTGTCCACCAACACACATACTTTCTCCCTCGCTTTCTAAATCTGTTTGTCTCTAAACAAAAGGTCAGCTTGATGAGGGCAGCCACTTTCAGCCTTCTTTCAAATGCCTTTCTTTTATTTTCTCACACCATCTTTCATCTGCTCTGTCTCCGTCTCCTTTTCTCACTTCTTCAACAAACAGCAATCGGCTGGGGCGACAATCATGTCTGAATCTCTGCTTCATTAGTCAACAGAGTGCCATGAAATTGTGGGAGAGAGTGAGAAAACTGTAGTAGTCTGTCTTCATTAGGAGATTTCCTTCAGCAGGGAATCATTTAGAACAAGGATTCACACACTTCAGATCAGGGGCTCTCAAAACAGTCCTATTATTTTGAATGAAGGAATGAGTGAAAGAGTGAATGAAAAGGGGGCATGGAGGGACTTATACCATGTTGTCCAACAACCAGCTAGTGAATTTACGTAGATTATTAGCAGTGTTGCTTTAAAGGAAATGAATTAGGAGACTTCTCAGCGAGGGTTTGAGCGTGCTGACAGCGTGCTGTGCTTTGGCATGCTGACAGTAAAATCCTCCCTGAGAAGTTTCGTCTCAAATTCATCTTCTAAAGCACTGCTTTTTTCAAAGCAACAAATTTTGTAACAAATTCACCATCTTTGACAATAAATTTAAAGAGAATTACTGTCAGACTTCCAATCACCTACTGAGTAATGTCGCCATTATTATGCATTACATCTCTATATATTATGAGGACTATGACAGATCTGTGCAATAAACAGTTATACACTCTAAAAAACATTGGGTTATTTAATTAGACCCAGTTTGGGTTGCAAAATTATGCAAGGTTGGAAATGTTTCTAGCATTTATTACAGGCTTTCTCTGTGTTTCTTGATGGCACACTGATTTTTTCCAGTTTCCTGTGTTGTTACTGTAATTATTATGCATGTGTTACGTGACTTTTATTTCCAACCCATTTTGCGTTATTTTTAACCCAGCAGTATAGTCATTTTTAAACAATAGTTGAGTTAAAACAACAACCCAGAATGTTGGGTCAAAACAACCAGGCACCAGGTTCATCTCTTTCTGACCCAGCAAAAACGACACAAACTGGGTTGTTTCTAATGATTGCAGCATATTTACAGGTATTTGTTGAACATCAATCGCCATATTGAATATAATGCAAATAGTGTTAATTTATTTCAAAAGCCCTACTGCAACCCAAACACATCTAGTTACTAGGCATAAAGATATACATTGTCACTAAGGAATGTTCCTCTAATACTGCACATTTATCAACAGCAGACAGACATATCTCTAACTCTAACATAAAGATAAGTCAGATTTGTCTGTTTATTTAAAGAACAAGGCGGCATCACAGATAGCTTTGATTATGATGGATCATATCATGTAGAGCAGATTTAAAGGAGCTGAGGGAGCGATCTCAGAGAGCAAGTGTCACAAGGATATCAGCATGGGGGCTCTTGAGTAATGCCTGAGTCTTGTAAGTTCATATATCAAACAATAGAACTTCTTTCCAAAGTTTTTAAATGTTTTCTTCCTCCTCCACAAAGACACATTTTTTCTTTTCATTGACATCACAGCTATTGTGTCTCTTACATCTCCTGGACGGATTCCTACACCTACCACAGACATAGTCCAATACATTATTTTTCTGTTCAGCCAAAAGGTCAGTCCAAGTTCATTATTATGAGCTCGGGTTACGTATTTGTGTTATTCTTGGCAGGGGTCAATCTTTTCGCTGTGGTTGTAGTCGGGTGTAAGGGTTACCTCTCGCTCTGTGTAAATAATGTTCATATCAACATAAGCACACGCACACACCAAGGCCATGTTATGTTTTCATAATCATAACATACAACGAAAATTTGTCTTTGTAGCATTACAAGTAAGTTGTATCATTTTTAAGGTGGCGGTTGGACTAACACTGGTTTTTAGAGAAGATAATAATTTCCTATCATTTGACCCCATATTTTGGCTTATATCTGGCTTCAATATTTTATATAGCCCAGATACATTATATTACATTTACCTCCCATGGATCTTAGAATTTCATATCCCATGGCTGCAAGCTGTACAGCTACTGAACAGAACAATTCAAAAGCTAAAAAAATATTGTTATAAGTAACGGAAATATGGTTTTGTTGCTGCCAGAGATGGTAAAAAAAAGGTCTGATTGAACTGAAATACAGCTAAATTAGTTTGGCAGCATTCATTTATTATTTCACATGACTCTAATTGTACTCTAATGACTGAAGTTGAATTATGCAGAATAACGCAAAGGCCATTTATACTAAGTATAAAAAAGAAAAAACTGTTTACACTGAGTAAGTTGTAGATACTGTTTGCACCAAGTACATAGCAACAAACAGCATTTATTTACAATACTGTTAAGTGCAAATAGTGACAGATGCTACTCACACAAAATGTAAATGTTTTTGTTTGCGTTTGCTGAGGCTTATTTGTTCCTGTGGTCTTGGACATTATACTGACACCTATTGGTGTAAAAGTAAATGTTTTACTATTCACATTTCTATTATTATCATCAGAAACAGTAGTAGTAGTAACAGCTGCTCAAGTGATCTCAACATGGCACACATCCCACAAAGAAATTTATTCTAAAAGACTGACTGGAGTTTGGAGTCTATGTCTCATGCGAGTAAAATTTTAATGATATTTAATAAAATTGATGTTAATTTCCTCATGTGTAAAACCTGAAAACTCCTCAGGGCACCTTTAAGTTTGCATTGTCAAAATGTGCTGTAACAAACATGAAAATTGCTCTGAAAATTTCTACGAAAATCAGTTACAAGTAAAACAATGTTAAGTATTTGTAGTGAATAAATAAACATAATGACATGCATTTACTCACACAGACTGAAATAAAAAGTTGTTCGTTTATTCTAGTCATAATTCCACTAAAATCTGTGTATACATGATTCTGTGACCCGGTAATGTGTATACAACCCATCTCAATACCTATAACGAAAACATTTGTAAAATCTTATTTCACCAATTTGTTGTGAATACATTATATTTGCCTCAGGACATTACTGAATGACTGACAGCTTACATATGCAGAGAAAGGAAAAGCAGACCTTTTCTTGAACTCGTTGAATAGTTTTCATATGACAATTTGGACAGTCATTTGGCCTCAACTTATACGCCCAATCACACGGCACAAAAGCAGACACATAGACGAAGTCATAACGATGCAATCTCAAATTTCATTTCTAATCCTCAACAACTGTTTCCTACAGTCTGACTAAAGGCAGTTTTTTTTATATCCACAGCCGCTCGTGAAGGTTATCATCATCATGAATGGATTGTTGCACTCTGTCTGTTATGGTAAAGGCAACTGAAAAAGATATCAAGTATCGCCACATTGTTAGACAGAGGAAAGAGTACAGTAAAAAAGCTTGCAATTGTTCCGCAGACTTTTAAAAGGGTGAGACTCTGTATTTAGTCCTGTTTGTTTGAGCCAAGTCCATGTTTAATGATATGTTTTTAATCCCCTTCTCATCTTTGAAGAAGGAAACGTTTTAGCTTTCATACCTGCACTTAGCTCAAAGAGATCCAGGTGCATATCTAATGACAGAGAGCAGAAAGAGAGCGGTGAAGAAATTCCTCTCTGCCAACATTCCCAAACCTCATGATATGCCCAGAATACCTGACACTCTGTCTGTCTGTCTGTGAGTGACAGGTTTAGGGAATTATGGGTAATTCAATACATCCTGAGAGGAACCTCCATAGCCGTAATGGAGAGCAGACAAAGTGCTCGGCTAATGTCTCCTGTCGATTAGCTGTGTTTGGAGTGAACGGATTAAAAACTGTACTGTTACCCACACACAGGTGAAGAGGGGGCAGATGGTGTAAGGTTTAGGCCGTGTGAAGGAAGGATAAGGACGAGGTGTTTGACATTGTTCTGTGTTTTTATCAAGAGTGTTCAGGTGTGTAAGGCCGCTGACAGGAGCCCTTTGAGGGAGACAAGGCTGAACACAACATGTCAGTCAATCATTTTAAGATACAAACATTCACACACTTAAAACAGTATCAGTGAAAAACAGGAACTTGGGTAATACCAGTTAGGGGTGTGGTGTGTCCAAAACATAAGAGAATTGTTCCAAAAACCTGTGGCCTAGTTCGTGAGTCCTGTTTTAGTGGCTCTGCTAAGGTAAGTTTGAGAAGACTCTGTGTGCAAGATGATGGATTGTTTTTTAGTGGTGTGCATCGTCAAAGTAACTTGCGCTACATGGCTAACCTGCTCTGGAGTAGGTTTAATTCTGGGTAAGAGATTGCAAACCAAAACTGGACTGATCAGCTGTGAGCAAAGTGACATATATCTGATGCAATAAAGGCGCTCATCCTGTATCTCTTGCTCCAAATTAAAGAAATTTCCTTGCTTTTGCTGCTAATTATTTATTATATTATATAAAATAAATATAAGGACATTTCTTTAATCAAATTTAATTTAAAAGTTACAAATTGTCAAATTGTAATATTTATAATAATCTATTATCTGTAATAAATTAAGGATATTAATAATATAATAAATTATGATTATTATAAATATTACAATTTGACCATTTTTTTTACTTTTAAGTTAAATTACATACATATAAGTACAAGCTTTAGAATATTATAAAGCTTTTACAGTTGCTAAACTTACATTTTATTTTAAGCTCTTCATAAACCTATATAAATGAATTAAATTAGTTCTGTTTATTAACTTGCATTAATAATCAGATATTTTTCAGCTGCTGTTCTCTGTTTTTCTTGCCTTACAATTTTTTTGCAATTTATTCTGTTTTTGGTAATGATTGCTTACTCTTCAGCAAAGAAGTGAACTCTGAACTTTCTCTGAAAATGAGCTTCTTCAACTGGCTTTGTGTAAAAGGCCACTATTGAAGTGGCTCACTAAATGACACTTCAAATTGTGAGGTGTGCCATTCATTTTCTAAACAATCAGATGATTTTCATATGGTGGGTAATTGAAAAAAAAAAGATTTACACTGAAGCGCAACACGGAGAAAACCTAAATAATATAGACATGGGCCAACCACACCCTGGCAACCACCTAGCAATGCCACAGCAACCACTTGATGGCTACTTTTGTACGGCAAGCACCACTTTTTCTTCATAAAAATGAAAAAAACTTCTTTTTTTTTTCTCCTGCACAATGGCACAGCCTTCTGCCTTCTAAATGAGTCAAGAAATGGGATTTAAAAGAATCAAGGTTGATTTTTCTTACTGGCTCATATACTGCTGATGTAGTGAGAAGAGACAGTGAGGCGAGACAGACAGAAAGAAAATGTACGAGAGAGAGACATAAGTCTAAGAAATCAGTCGCACTTCTGTGCTAGAGCCTTTTAACACCCAGGTGGCACTATGCTCCACGGACGTACAGTAAACACACTTAGACACGGACTCGCACACACACAGCAACTAGAATCCATCACTCTGCCACTTACTGCCCTGCTTTGATTTTTCAGCAGAGGAAATCCAGCTCCCCACCCTCTCTGGTATCATGTTTTCCTCTCCAAATATATGTCAGAGGTGCAGCTTGCTGAATTAAGCAAAGCAAAACATTATATTGAGAACATAGATGCAACTATACTTCATGGCATGTGCATCTATGCATGCAAATTAAATAAAAACAGCTACACTCATGTTTTACTATTAAAAAACGGAATATTTTTTTTCAATATAGATATATGAACTGCTAATATTTATTTTAATCAATACTTAATAAGAAACATACACATGCATATAGTCTGTAAAGTGTGTATACGACATCTGTGGCTTATGACTGAGACTTTCTCTTGGTCTCACCCCATAAAACCGCAGGGTGTGTGAGCGAGAGTTTCCATAAAGTCTGTGTGCATCACAGAGAGGTATTATCCGGCCCGTTAACACGGGGGAAGAGAAAGAGCCCCCTCTCATCCACTCGAGTACTACGTTCTGGCTTGCTTTCGTCCTCTTACTTTCTGAAGAAGCACAGAGTCGAGAGTTAATGCCAATCCCAGCTCAGCTGTTGGCGTGGATGTGTGAGGAGGACCAGAGGCAGACTGAGAATCTCCCATCTTTCATTCCCTTGACAGACACCACAGACACGCTTTTACTCCCATCACACATTCCTCACCAGCAAATCTGGCCAGCCATTTGAAAACGAACCTTATCTGCTTTTATAACCTTATTAATCTTTTCCTTAATTTAAAGTCGCTCATGAAATCAAAATGGGAGTTTAATGGCTTTAATCCACGTTTTGAGGCCTTCAATATGATAGAAAGTTGATACAAATCAGCAGAACACAGTTAAAACTTACAGAAACTTACAAACAAAACTTACTGATGAACCACTGTGCTAAATGACAACCTAAGCCTTTGTGGTCCTCCTCTGAATCTACACTTTGGTGACGTAATGCCACATAGACTGTCGAGTAGTAATCTGTCCTGGAGCCTGCAGCAGTGTGCACTTTTCTGAAACTTAAAATTACATCATACGCCCCTCACAAGTCCCATTCCTCTATTACCACCTGCCACTGACTAGAAATGGCTATATCAAAACACAATTCACAGCGCCTAATAAAACCTAGGGCAATTTCCTATTGAATAAAACTACAGTGGACACAGGAGAGAAAATTGCTTCTCAAATAATTTGTATAATTTTTAACCATTCACCAATATTAATCTGACACATAGACCTAGCAAACTGCATCTGTATATGTATATATATATATATATATTGCTATTTTATTAATATTTTAATTATGCATGATGAAAACTAATTCATTTAAATATAGCCTATGTATTATTGTGTAGCTATATGTAAATAAAATGCTTAAAAATAATAATAATATAAATAAAAGGTGTATCTATATAATTGATTTATTTAATTATACATTAAATAATTATAACATTAAGCAATATACTAAATTAATTAAAACAAATTATTATTATTAAATTACATAATTACGCTTATAATAAAATATGTCAATAAAATATAATGTAAATAAATAATAAAATACAATAGCAAGCATGCTTGTTGATAAACGGATGTGTTTTTGTGAAGATGCCTTTCTACAATAGCTTCATGCACTTGTTAAAGTCAAGCATTTGCTTTACACTAACTTGCCACTGCCAGAAAGACAATGTTTAATAAAGCGCAGCTGCGATTTAAATCTTCTGAAATGAAACATGTTTCCTATCACCTAAAAATTAGTGGAGAGGAGAAAAGGGGAAAGCCATGCATGATTAACAGCCTCAAACAACAGCACTGCAAATATTTATCCTCATGAGAGCAGCAATTAATTTTACACATTGGAGTCTGAATCGCCCAAAGCAGACATGTCACTGTAGTGTGTATGAATGTGATAATAATATAATATACTCTTGTATTACCTTACATAACTATCGAATAACTATCACTATAGTCCGACAAAATTAAAAGACACAAACTGTCATTTATCCTCAACAATGCTCTTAAAACTTCATGAAAATATGTTTGAACTGCTGAAGACGGAAATTTTAATGACATTTTAAACTTTTCTGCTCAATATCCACCAATGAAATGAAATAAAATACTGAAACGTTAATAACAAACGGGTACCTGTGAGAGCTGGTGTCTGTCGTTATTTTCTGGAAGTCTGAGGCGCAGTTTAACACTTCAAGATCCGTTATAATCCAAAGTCATGCTTGAAATGACTTCAAGACTTGTCCACTGTTCCCAAACTAAGCTCTCTTCAACTTAATGGGGGGAGACACATAAAACGAAAACAAATAAAAAGACTAATAAACTGTTCTCTGAGTGTGACTGGACTCTGTGAATTTGGCTGAGGTATCCGCGTCTGTTGCGCTCGTGGCTGCTGGCTCGAGCTGAGAGCGCCAATTAGCGCCGCGTGCAGAGAAGGGAGGGCGGGGAGCGCGAGAGAGCAGCGCACTCTTCAACATACTCATACTTTTCCCGTGAGTTGGAGATACTGTTTACTGAATTTAATCGATTTAACTATATTTCCTTAAGGCAAAAAATAAACTATTCAATGTGAATAAAATCCTGACTGAAGGAGATTTTCCCTACGTGAAAACAAAAACTATAATGCACACGAAGACGAACAACTTAATAGAATAGTGAAGTCGGGTTAGGTCGATGAATCGGGACTACTGCAAGAAGCCTCGATTGATAGGCTATATAAAGATGCCTGCGCCTAATGAGCACTGGCAGAAGTTTATAATGTATAACGTAACATTATGCCATTGAATGCTTAAATCTGATTGGCTGACGAACGTTCTAAGGTGTGTAATTATTTTAAGGGAAATGCAAGGCGAGAATCTATCACTTAAATGATTTGAGTTATTTCAAAGGTCCTTGCAGCCTAAAACAACAAAATAACCAAAACCCACAAGGACACTGACCAAACAAACAATTAGGTATAATAAACAATAGGATAAAAACGACAGATTAGTCTTTTTGCCACAAAATTGTATTTTATTAGCTATGTACGAAATTACATAGACTTACATAAACTTTTGAGAGATGCACAGAAACAAGAGAGGTAATTACTCCAATAGGCCTACTTTATAAACTTAAAGTAAACATAAAGTAAATAATAGACTGGTCCATTGAATTATTAGAAAATTATGCTTAGCTTCGGTCGTGGTCGCGTCACATCACCACCTCGGGTGTGTATAATTTTCTAATAATTCAATGGTCCGTCAATTATTTCTCACGTAAACACTATGGGGATAGGTCTACTTTATTTTTTGATTTTGTTGATGGCTATCGTTAACTGTTTGGTTATCAACATTCTTCAGAATATCATCTTTTGTGCCAAACAGATGAAAGAAACTCATATTTGGAACAATTTGAGGGTGAATAAATGACAGAATGATAGAATTTTCACTTTTGGATGAACTATTTCTATTAGTAGCCTATACAGTACCATATTTTATGTTTTAGAATTCTTCACCGATTTGGAAAATGAATGGGAAAAATCATTCTGGATCCAAAGCCCCCCAAAAAGTGGTTTCTACTGCGCTGTATATTCAAGGCTTGGTCAGGGTCTCAATATGAGTCATTTCTCTCTGGCTACAAACGTCATTAATGATAGTTAATGTCATTCATTATTGCAGTGACTAACATAGTTCTTTATGAATGCTGACATATACAATAAATTCAGAAGCCTGTTACTGTACAGAATGCAGTGTACAATTCAGTCATTGTATGAGCCTTTGGCCGGCAAGACTGCCAGAGTGGGAGAGAGAGAGAGAGAGAGAGCACTGAGAAATGACATCCTTCAATTGATGTGATTTTTCACTTCCACGTTTGGAGTAGCATTACATACATGAGGTTGAAATTGAGCTCCGCTATACTTTCCCCTTCCCATGAATTCATCAAGACATACTGCACTCAAAGAGCTTCAGAATGTGAATCTAAACTCAGCTGGGTATATTAATCAAATCATAAAGCCTTCTTGTTGGAGATTGTAACATGTGGTTGTATTGTTTGGCAAAATATACTGTAAGCAACTGAAATATTGTGATTAATTTGGAAACTCCTAAAAACCAAGGGCAGTGCTGAATGCTTACTGACCTTTTTTGGGATGTGCTTTGGATAGAATGCAGGACAGTCTGTGTAAAAACAAATGGGTGTTGTTGAGAAAAGTGGCTTGCTGTCCCACAATGCTGCCAAAGACGTAAGAACTGGAATATTCCCCTGGAAAGAACTTTTGTGTGTTGTCTATAAGTGTATATGTGAGTGTGTGTGTGTGTGTGTGTGTGTGTGTG
>SCHK01351811.1:0-14408 GCA_004124795.1 Poropuntius huangchuchieni
ATTTCGTTGTGTTGTGCACTACTGGGCCACCGTACAATAGACTCATGCAGTGAAAGAACGCACTCTAAATATGCACGCACACTGTGTAAACTACTAGACTTCTTCACATAACGTATTTGTGCACTTTTTAGGTGTGTTTTGTAATATACTTGATAATGTCAAATCGCACATTGTTAAAACAACAATTACGACATTATCGCAGACTATATATTGCACACCTCTACCTTTTTAATAACTTCATTTTTTGTATTCTGTTGGTACTTGTAGTGGCAGGGTTAGTGCATTACTGTTATAAGGTTTGATCCTGGCAAAAATATTTGAAAGATAATTTGAGGAAATGTCACATTCTTGGCTGATATTTATCATACAGTATTCACCCGTCACAGAAAAGCAGTTTTTCAGCTTAGTGTTCTTAGAATTACCAGAGTATTCCTTCTGGAAATGCATTGCGAATGGCCATGCATCTTAGATGACATCTTTATTTTCTTTTCACCGAATGTTCTGGAAAACACACTTATTTCTTTTCCGACATGGGTGTCTTCTTCTCCAAAAGCCTCCACTTGCAACAGTTTGCTGGGAAAGATTAGTGTTATCGTTCTTGTAATGCGTGGCCGTCACATCGGCCGATAGGTATCGCCCTGCTCTGTCTGTGGCTCGGGGGTTGGGGGTTGGGGGTTGGGGGGGGTGTTCTGCATTGATTTCCTCCGGAGTGGATGGCCTGGCTCTTTCCTCCCTTTTTTTTCTCAGCCAGTCAGAGAGACTCAACACACACTTCCTCTCTTGCTTGATGTTAATCTTCTTAATTGAGTATGTGAGCCAGCCTCTGAGAGACTGAGATACGGGGAAAGAGGCAGGGAGGGATGGGGAATTGATTATGTGTGCTGATGCATTCTCACAGCGGGATGTATACCTAGGCATATCCCTGACTTCTGTGGTCTTTTGAACTACTTTGTGTGCGTTTGAAGAAATAAAAAAACAACAACAGAGATTTCTTGGAAATATAGAGCTGAAATTTGGCCAAGATATATTAAGATGATTTATTTACTAGAATAACTCTCAATGTGACTGTATCAATAGTCTGACAGGCCTTTGTAACCCCTGGATGATATAATAATTCCCACAGCATTATGTTAGCAGCTCTGTTGCTTTGTTTAATCAATACTGTTTTCTTGGCCTCGTGAATAAAGGGTCTCATCACTTCTCAGCCCCTGGAGAAGCGTCTGTCGACCCTGTGATGAATCGAAAAGCCTCATTAATAGGTCTGTAAGAAGAATGTGTTTCTGGGGTTGGTTGACCTGCCTGTCACTCAGAAGGTCCGCTCTTTTTGGGCCGATGGCCCCCGATGGGACGGCCACTCACAGTTCACGTGAAGACTGAGCAGACTGTCTAATTACAGGCTGTCTCTACTTCACTACAATCACCTTTCTGGGAAAGAAATTAACTGTGAAAGCAAAGCAAAATAAACTGAGAAAAAGGAAAAATAGGATAGGATAAAAAGGAAATATGACTTTGACCTTCTGCTGATGCTGAATATGTCTTTATTTATTTTTTTATTCTGCTTGATTCTAAAGATGAAAACTATATAGGTACTATTTCAGGTAAAAACTGGTTATTTTATCAGTCTGTGTTGTATATTTTAGCTGTTAATGGATATTTTACTGCTTATGCTCATTTGCCTTTCTTTAGATCACTTTTACAGCATCAACCACTTTTGTTTTTAAAACTTACAAGTTGTTGTTTAATAACACTAATAATTTAATAACCATGTCAAATGTAACACTGTTAAATCTTTAGCAGATCTAAATAAATAAATATATAATACATATTTTCATAATGTAAATGTTTATGTTGTGATGGCTCAAATAACATCAGTTCATGTCAGAAAAGTCACTTTGCTAGGAACAAAAAGTGCAATGAGAGAAATTCTATTGTTATATTTTAGCTAGATGCTAGCTGGTTACCAAGTTCTCCATAGAAAAAAATTGTTTGGATTAAGGATAAATTTAGTGCTGTTGCAGTGTTAGTCTTGCTGTTATGCCGTTTGTTTTCTATGTTGAAATGTTTTTAGCAGAAGCTGTCGTCTAATGTACAAGATAAATGCTTTACATTTTCCCTTACGTACGCTTGTACACGCTCTCTCAGTGGAGATATAGATAGCACATGGGGACCAAAGCTCAAGTGTCTGAGGTCTGCCAGAAATCCCAAATCATTAGCCGTGTTGTGACAGTTCTGAAGTTGGATAAAAGGTTCCAGAAGTTCCACACACTGTCTGTTCCGGTAAATGTTCTCTCACGTTAGCGCCATGTCATATGGGATGCGTGTCCACTGACACTAAAAAATAGAGTCTGTCCTCTGGAAAGGAAATCTTCTCACATGCTCATCTGCAGAGCGCTGGAGGTTTGAAATATGATAGCAAGGTCATCAGTACATCGGCCACTTCCAGTGTGTGCGCGACTCTGGCTGCAAACGGCAGCCCAAGGTCGAACTCTTAACTGTCATACTTCACTGTCAACACTGCGCATTATACCCAGGGACTGACCCCCCCAGAGAAAAAGAGAGAGAGAGAGAGAGAGAGAGAGAGAGAGATGGAAGGAAAATAGAAATGTCTAATCGAAGAAGGTCAGAGCTGTCAGCAAATGGAGCCTCTGCTGGCTGTCATGTCGGCTGCATTCTGTTTGGGAGATGAATGGGAGTGATGGGCACTGTCACTGATAAACTGCTTGCGGGCCGTCCGCATATTATATATAGATCCTATTCATGATGTTTGTGTTTGTAAATGTGTTTGTGAATACGTAAACTACCATTCAAAAGTTGGCAAGTCGGTAAGATTTTGAATGAAGTGTTTGAATGAAGCTTCTTATGCTCAACAAGGCATTTATGATTATTTATTATGCTGCGTAATATTTTTGTGGAAACTATAATACATTTTTTCCAGTATTCTCATTGATAATTAAAAAAAATGTTCAAAACAAATTTATTTGAAATGAAAATCTTTGTAACATTATAGGCTAAATGTCTTTACTGTCACGTTTGGTCTATTTAAAAGGATAGTTCACCCAAAAATGAAAATTTGATGTTTATCTGCTAACCCCCAGAGCATCCAAGATGTAGGTGACTTTGTTTCTTCAGTAGAACACAAACGAAGATTTTTAACTCAAACCATTGCAGTCTGTCAGTCATATAATGCAGGTCAATTGTCACAAAATCTGAGAGAAGAAAAACATGCACAGACACATCTAAATTAAACCCTGTGGCTCGTGACGATACATTGATGTCCTAAGATACGAAACGATCGGTCTGTGCAAAAAACTTAACAGTATTTATATTGTTTGTTTTTTTTTACCTCTGATACACTGAAATGTCTCTTTCTGTCAGCAGGCGCCATCTTCTTCTACTTGTTTTGAGGCGTATCGCACACTTAGAAGTGCATTACCGCCACCTGTCTCTCAAATGGACCATTGACACTCCTGATTGAGATTGTACATAGAGTGTCAATGGTCCATTTGAGAGTTAGGTGGCGGTAATGCATTTCTAAGTATGCGATACACCTTAAAACAAGTAAAAGAAGACTTTGTGACCACTGACCTGCATTATATGACTGACAGACTGCAACGGTTTGAGGTAAAAATCTTCATTTGTGTTCTACTGAAGAAATAAAGTCACCAACATCTTGGATAAATATATTTAACAATGTTAGGATCAGATTACAGTAGTAACCATTGACTTTCATTGTTTCATAAATTGTCAAACAATCATACATATTGTGAATGACATGAGGGTGAGTAAATTATTTTTTAGAAATTTTTTGATGGATTATAGCAAATCACAATACATGCAAAAGTTTTATTTTATAGATAGTACAGTAGACAATGACAAAGAGAGAGGAACACGATCCTAAATATATAACCACAACTAGCCACCATTTAAGTTCAGCAGATTTTTGCAGAATCTGAACACATCGTGTGTGTTTATTAAATATTTTTGCCTTATTTGCTTATGCTTTCAGCTGTCAAAGCGTGTAGTACTTTCAGCTTCGTTTAACACATTTTACCATGTTTAAATCAATTTGGCAGATTTTTCCATTAAAATCAGAGGAGAAAATGGAGAAAAAGTCTGGCTTCAAGTAAACAGCAGTCTCTAAGAAAGTCCTGAACTGTTGCTTCCTTGGAGGTTGAAACCTTACAGTAAGTATTGTGACATGACAGAGACCTCAAGATCTAGATCAGAGGATGTGACTGTTAGGGTGAAATATAGAAGTGACATAATCATTAGGAACAAGCACAATCATACATGACATAAACCGTGTCCCAGAAGGCTGTGGATCCTCTCTTAGACATACTGTGAGGAGCTATGCCTCGCAGAGCAGCTGTATGTCTTTTGCCCTCTTCTTTAAATCTCTTTTATGATCATTTTACCGCATCAGGAGACGTGGGAGAGCTCTGTGAATCATACCCACCGCAGCACAATGACAGTCACCCACATACATACTCCCTCCGAAGTGTTTGTGAGGGAGAAGGAATGAGACATAGATAGAGAGAGAGAGCGGGACGGGTGAAAACCTCATTCATCTTCGACCATGAGAGCTGACAGCTGTGAGCAGCAGCAGCATGAGAACACCTGCAGATGGCCGAAAAAGAGGGAGGGAGTCTGAGGACGGGGGGGATTGGTGAATTATTTCAAAATGATGAAGGCTACTGAAGACATATTCAGTTTCTTTTGTCACCTAATGATTGATTCGTTGACTCTTTAGTGACATTGTCTGATAAAATATTCAAGACAAAAAAATGCTACTAGTACTGCCCTGCTGAAAAGATCAGTTAAACCAGGTGGAACAACCTCTGGTCTAAGATAGTCTAAGAAAGATGTTTTGAGAAATGATGGTAATGTCATGTTGTTTAGTTCTTAACATTCTTCAAAAGATCTTCTTTTGTGCTCAACAGAAGAAAGAAACTCATACAGGGTTGGAATTACAGAATTTTCATTTTTGGGTGAACTGTCCCTTTAAGCTGGTATTTATTTTTGGCTGGTTGGTCAGCCAAACATGCGGCCAAAACCCATTTAAAAACATAAGAATGGAACATGTTGGCCAGGATTGGAGACCAGCTAACCATGGTAAAATGTGTTAAATGAAGCTGAAAATACTTCACGCTTACCGACAGTAGAAAGCATAAGCAAATAAGCCAAAATAATTAAGAAACAAACCTACATGGATGAACAAGATGTGTTTGGTTTCTTCAGAAATGTGCTGAACGTTACTTTTGGCTTACATATGGTTAACTTGGGGGTGAGTAAATGAATGTTTAGAATTTTCAGGCAGACAGAATTTTCAATTTTGGGTGAACCATCTGTTTAAGATGGTATTTACTTGGTTTGGCTGGTTGGTCAGCTTTACTCCCAGACTGACATACTGACAAATGGCCAGAACATTAGAGGGGAATGTCTTGTCCAGGCTTGGAGACCCACTAACCACCTCAGGTTAGTTTATTCTGCTTCTTTAGCATGGTATAAAAGTCATATCCATCATATTTTGCATATTTCAATCTGGTCTCATCACAAATGTGGAATCATTTTTTTAACCCGTTAACGTTAACCAGAGTGAACTTTTTGGAAACGTATGACTCATAGTTCAAATGAAACAAAATAGATAGAACAAAACAATTTCAAATCAGTAATAATTGGCACCTCCTTTGGCAGTTAATTTTTTTTCTTAACCTAGCCATGAATTTCATTTGAATCTGTCGAGATTCAAAATTCAGATTACAGATTACTTTAATGTGAACAAGCTCATGTTTGAAATGTGCAGCACAGCATGTAAACAGCAGCGGGAACAAAATGTTCTATTAGATTAGATCACAAAATGACAATTCTGTCATCTTCTCATCTGTTCTTTTGCAAAGAACAAAATTAATAGCAACTGAGGCTGAATAGATAGACAGGAAACTCTGTGTAGTTTGTCCATTATATTCAAATCTGGCACACTTGTAAAGAACTTGTGCACAGATTTATTGGTTGTTGTGTGAATTGCCCTCTTCAAGGTTAACTTGTACTAATTATTATGAGTTTGTCACAACAGGACACTACACTTGAGACTAAATTAATTTATTTTAGATCTACATTTCTACGTTTAGATATAGTTTACGCTCACCCACGAGATTGTGCTTTCTCCATATGTTTGCTGTAACAGACAGGTAGGTTGGATTTGTTGCTAACTTATTTGGTGTTTGCAGTATTGTACACTAGTCTCAGTGGGTCTTGCCACATTGCCCCATTTGTCAGAGCTGTCACCATTAGCCCACCTCAGCAAACGGGAGAAAACTGCAGTCCCTCCACGTTCACAAACATCAGCCAGCCCGACTCCACTCATAGAGGTTACCAGAAGGTTAATCACCAGGAACAATATTGAACATGCTGTTGACATTCTAATTAGTTTTAGTTTACTCTACACTAGATATGCAATTAATATGGCAAGACACAAGCAATAAGGTCACCTTTTATATGGAAATACCTCGTATTTTCCAGGTTACAGCGGTGAGATGTCTGTGATTGTTATGGTAATAAAGTATTGAATGTTGAACGATTGAACGAGGGAGTAATGTAAGTTTAGCTGTCATCCATAATGGATTTTGCAAAGGATGCTGTGACATACTCTACATACTAATCTCCAGACATCATCTTTAATAAATCATTCAAACAGCTTCCTTATGTGTTTAAAATACAAGGCCTGACAGATTGTCCATTGATTGTGGTAATATGCCAAATGGAAGGATTGTCAGGAAGTCCCTCCCAGACTAACTACTTCAGATGGAGCCTGAATCTTAATCTCTGAGAAGAGATATTAATCTTCAATAACAGGCAGCCACTCCTTTACCAGACATCTCTGGATGACTTAGAGAATAGTGGTCATTTTGCTAAGCAAGACTGACCTTCAATTTTGTTGTACAAGAACAAGCCTAGTTGGATTTATATTGGATACCAAGGCTTTCTGATTCAAGTGATATCTGGTAAACTGACAGTTCTATTACAGTACATAATTCAGAAACACTATGGTTCCAGTGCACGGAGTGTGGAACGAACTCATTTTGAGGTCAATGAAAGCCAGCAGAAACATCTTGACTTTTTAGGCGAAGAGTGTCAAACACATTTAAAGTCCACTGAAGTGGTTATGTTTCTTTTGTAAAGGAGGCAAATTAATTCAGCCTTCAAATGGTTTGTTACACTGTCGATTAGGAGGGAAAATGTCCGTGGTGTGTGAATGATAGAGTGGCGTCTTCTGGCTGTGAGAAAGTGAATTATTTTGGAAATACTCTCAGACATGCTGAAATTCTCCCTCATGACTTGTTACATCCTGTGTAATTTTGTTGTTTATTTGCTTGTTTAAACTTGGTATTAAAATTGGTTGTCCATGTGAAAAACAAAAACAAAAAGGAGTTACCGGATTTAATCAGTCTGAATCACTGACCTGTATGACTTACAGCATTAACAGAGAGAGTAATTTTGTATAAAACAGTAAAATGGACATTATAACGAAATTATACATAAATTAAACAATTTAATAAAATGATGAGCTTGTGACATGGAATTGAATTGAATCATGAAAGCTGCATCAGTACACTACACTTTATGACAAATAATTTTGTTTTACCGGTATAGCATTCATATGATAGGGCAAGCAGCTAAGACACAGTATATATTGTAGTTACCTTACAGTAGGCCTGATGTAGGTGTTTCTTTAACTTCATGTTCTTTTTAAAATTGTTAGTTCCTCCAAGGAAGGCGATTAAGATAATCCACAAAATGTCTTTAATTATAATCCACATAAATACAGTAAAGGCAATAACTCTGGGTAGCAGAAACACATGTAACATGAAACAATAACTGACAGGACTGAACTGTTCAAAAAACTGAACAGAAAACAGACTTTAAATAGGACAGCTGACGAGGGGCAAACAGGTGATGGGAGTTAACTAATAATGACTAACGAGCAAATTAAATCAAGAGCTAAACCGAACAGGAACAAAAACGTATAAGGAAAAACAGAAACAGGCAGACTCGGACAGAATCAGTCTGAATCACTGCTCTGTATGTTTTACAGCATAAACCTAGAGAGTACATACTAAACATAGTTCAGTTAGTGAAGTATACCTAAATTAACCAGAACTGAATCAAAAGCTTGTAAAAAAAAAAAAAAAAAAAATGTGATGGCCAAGTTTGGTAACCTACTCAGGATTGCTCTGCACACACACAGCAGTGAGTAGTGAACACACACACCCCCCGTGGATACACATCCAGAGCAGTGGGCAGCCATTTTTTCTGCGGTGCCTAGGGAGCAATTGGGGGTTTGGTGCCTTGCTCAAGGGCACCTCAGTCATGGGTAACAAGGGTGGAAGAGAGTGCTGTACATTCACTCCACCACCTACCTTTTCTGCTGGTACTGGGAATCAAACCCACGACATTTGGGCTACAAATCCAACTCTATAAACAATAGAATCATATAAGGAAATCTGTACTGATAATCATTCCCAGGGCCGTCACTAGGAATTCTGAGCCCTGTGCACTGAATTTACTATAGAGCCCCTCAAAATCACATTCAGTGGGGTGAGCAGTTCACGACAACTTGTGAATAGATTTTTAGGGGAAAATGCATGCTGTTAAAAAAAATAAATAAATAACAAGAAAAACATGAATGAACAAAACAAAAAGAACAAACTAACAATTTAAATTGTTTCAAACAGCAAAATAACGACTTCAGCAATTCAACAACTATTCAACAATTTCTTCTCTTCCGTGTCAGTCTTCGTCACGCGTTCACGTCAGTGCCACGATGCATCTGTGATGCTGCTGACGTAGAACCCGGATGTGCTGCGGCTTGTTTACAAGCAGAAGAAGACACATACACATGCATCATGGTACAGTCAGAGACTGACATGGAAGAGAAGAAATTGTTGAATAAATTTGTTATTTTTGTTTTCTTTGTGCACAAAAAGTATTCTCGTAGCTTCATAACAGTTGAACCCCTGTTGTCACGTGGACTATTTTAACAATGTCCTTACCTTTCTGGGCCTTGAACATGGTAGTTGCATTGATGTCTATGTAGAGTCAGAAAGCTCTCGGATTTCATTAAAAATATCTTAATTTGTAGTCCGAAAATGAACAACGTGAGGGTGAGTAATTAATGACAGAATTTTCATTTTTGGGTGAACTATCCCTTTAATACCAGGTATAAATGTGGTCTTGGGTATTTTTTACACGTATGATTAAACATTTGCCCAGTATACTGCAGGGACATCATGTACGCTTATGGTGCCAATAATTAGGGTTCAAGTCAGGTAAAATGTTCAAAAACCTGTCTGCAGTGCTTTGTTCTGCACTCTTGTGGCTGTGTTCATGATCTCTGTGAAAGATGGAGGGCACATGTTTGAGTCAGGCTTTTGATCTATGGTTGCGGATGGCTTCTGCCCTGAGCATGGCCCTCATCCTTTTTTCGCTCTACGTGCTGCATGGGACAAGTTCTCTCCATTACACCCTGATTTATCCACGTGAAAGCTGACACCTGGCTCAGAGGCACAGCTTCACACAGCTGTTAATGTGCGTGTTAGAGGTGAGCAAACCTCTGCCAATGGTTCCAGCCCTATTGGGTTTCTTTTTAATTGGCTGAAATCGTGATGATCAAGTCTCCGTGTGTATTTGTGTATTATCCATGTCTTTTGATGGATAGCAGGTGTGCTGTATGTGCTCCTTTCGGTTTTTGCCGCTCATCCAAGAGGAAGCATGAAATATTCAAGCGTTCGTCAACACTCTGGGCCATCTTATGCCCCCTTGGGAGAGATGTGCGTGCTTCACAAGCCTCTCGTCATGTGTTGCTGACCTGTGACAGCGACAGTGAGCTCAGAGTGAAGGCAGGAACACTCAATAATGAGACGGAGCCGCTGATGTCATCTGAGTATGTCATTGTGAGGATCTGCTGAGTTCAAAAACAGGCTCAACACCACAAACCCTGTGACACATACAGCATGGACATGGAATTGTTAATGACATATATCATAGCTTTTATTTGTACAGCAGATTCATATTATAGTGTAAACAACTTTAAATCATAGATAGAACATAAGTCATTATATCATATCATTTAATAATTTTATAATAATTATTAATATCATATAATAATTTTAAAATGTTTTTCTTATTGTTATATTTTGTTTTTGTATTGTTATTTTCTTATTGTACATTAAAACTGTCAAGAAACTGCTTCGTCATGCTTTCATTTATTCATCATTTATTTTATTATTATTATTATTAGTCCTTTCATGTACACATTTTTATTGATTTATCCATGTCCCAGATCCAGATTTTCAGGATCAAGGAAAATTGATAATAAAAAATATTATGTATATTTTAAACTATAAAATAACCATAAACAATTTTAATATTTATTGTGTGAAAAGTATTTACGTATATATAAATATTTTTAGCAATTCAAAGATCGTTTTGGCCCATTATTATTATTATTATAAGCCAACATTATAACGATCAGTAAATATTACAGTTCAAAAGTTTGGAGCCAGTATAATTTAAAATATATATATATATACAAATTAATACTTTTATGTAGAAAATATTTATTCAAATATATTGAGCAGCGCAACTTTTTTCAACATTGATTATAATAATAATAAGAGATGTTTCTTGGGCACCAAATTAATGATTTCTGAAGGATCATGTGACACAGCTTTGCGTTACAGGAATAAATTACATTTTAAAATATATTAAAATACAAAACAGCAATTTTTAAATTGTAATAATGTTTAACAGTATTACCGCTTTAGTCCATTTTATCAAATAAATGCAGCCTTAGTGTGCATAAGATACTTAATTAAAAAATATTGTAAAAATCTTACCAACCAACAAACTTCCGAACGGTATGTCAAATGAAAGAATCAATCCATCTATCTATCTATGAATCAATGAATATATGTGTTTCATTTCAAATGAAATATTTGTATTTCATCAGTAATCATTTATTACTAACATTCCTTACTAATTTAACCCTGAGTACAACTGCACAATTAACTTAGAACCTGTATAATGTTGTTGGGTATAAATGAATTGTTTGTGGTTCTAAACCAGACATTATGTTTTGTGCATCATGGGCAGGCATTTTGCTATTAAATCGCAGATGTGGCTCTTTGATAATCAGGTGTATCAGAGGTACAGTCTGGCTCTTGTCATGGCCTGGTAGTAAATGAGAATATTAGAGAGAGGTCTTGCTGACTAAAACTTGGCACTGGCAACACTGGCTCTGCTGTAGCACCAGTAATCCCATCTGTGAACATGTCCATCCCGTCTGCCTCTGATCCCCCTTCAACTAGCCTTCAGCTAAAATGGCCCACACTGTAAAACAAAATCCTATTAAATGTACGGTAAAAAAAAAAAAAAATAGCAGTTGTGGCTGCCAGAAATTCACTGTAAAATCATTTCAGGATTTCTGGGATGGTATTTTGCTGCCTGTGTATGTTTGCAATTCATAACCATATGTTTCATTAAGCTATAGTGTTAAAGTTCATTTGGTCTTTTCATGAAAAATGGCTAGCGAACATGTGTGGATAGTGCACAACACAAGTCACATGACACACATTGCTAATGTAACAATTTATCAAAATACTGAACGTTTTGACAGTAAATAGTGATTTTATATTTATATTTTTGCATGTACATGTATCATCCTCTTAAATGCAAATGATCGTTTCAGTGTTTTTACCTACTTATTTGTTTTCTTGTTTCCTAAAGAAATCACATTTTGTTCTGCAAATAACAGTAACCAGACTTTGACTTAATGTGGTCTACAGATTTTCCTCAAATGTGTGGTGTAAAAACTGCTAAAGAAAAATTTAATCATAGATGGTTGATAGCAAATTCAAATTATTCCTCATGAGCTTTCGAGATGCCTCAGTGTTCTTCTGCTGTCTTTGTTCACTGTTGAGATACAGCTGTCTCGCTTCCCCCCTCGGGAGGAGGAGGGAGATCATTTTGCCGGGTTTTAGGAGGCTTATCCTGGCGGAGGTTTTGAATGAGCACAGATTTCTCTCTCAGGGACAACAGTGCCACCAAAACACACACTGCCAGCTTCTGCTGTCATGAGCAATAAACGATACATTAGACGTGCAATTAAACAGTACCCTTGTTATGGATGATATTAGCTGAATACGCCTTTCCAAATGGTTCTCATTAGTAGATAGATACACAATAAACACATTTAATGGTGATACTCAAGCACACTTGAGAGTGCGCTTGCTCTTTTCATTGCCTGCAAAAGAGGAAGATTTCCGGAGTATTTTCTGCAGTTCTTTGGAGATTTAGATTTTTGCAGTGGTCCTCTTTGTTGTTGTTGCTTTTTTTTTTTTTTGTTCAGGTTATGGAAATCTAAAATGGTGAAATTTGGCCGGCAAGTTCTCTCATGCATTGGCAATTTCATGGTTACTTTGATTGAAGGCTCATTAAATTGTTGCTATTTGAATGGGTCTACTTTAGGTATTAAAGGTTATGCTGTTTTCATTTGTACATGGAAGTAGAAATGATAATGTTAAAGAGATAGTTCACTCAAAAAAGGAAATTCTTTCATTACTTAATCACCTTCATGTTGTTCCAAAACTGTAAAGACCTTCATTTGTTTTCAGAACACAAATTAAGATTTTTTTTGATGAAAACCGAGAGCTTTCTGGCTCTGAATATATAGACAGCAATGCAACTACTACATTCAAGGCCCAGAAAAGTAGTGAAGACATTGTTAAAATAATCCATGTGACATCACTGGTTCAACTGCAATGTGCTACGAGAATACTTTCTTTTCAGAAACCCCCCCCCCCCCCCCAAAATAACGACAATTCCACAATTTCTTCTCTTCCGTGTCAGTCTTTGACACACGTTAACGAGAGTACCATGACACATTTGTCTAAACTAAATAAAATTCTAAACAAATAAAAAAAAAGCTTAACTTTTTTTTCTATAACAATTTTAAAAATTTACTTATTTTTAATTTTAGTATACTCAATTAAATTGTTTAACACTTTTACCCCCGGTTTCACAGACAAGGCTTCAGCCTAAACCTAGACTAAAATGTACAGAAGTCTGAGCTGTTTCAACTGAAATAAACTTGCATCTTAAGACGTACTCGGTAATGTTTTTTCTAAGCATGTTTATAAAAATTATTTAAATGTCCTAATTGAACTATGGACTAATCCTGGCTTAGTCTAAGCCCTGTCTGTGAAACCGGGCCATTATATTATAGTTTTATTTTACATTTTTTAATTCCTAATTAAATTTTTTAATTGGACCTTTGGATAATGAAAGTAATGAACCCTCTTATTAGAATCATTCGTGACCTGCACAATTTATCTATATTTCTTTCTTTTTTGCCTATAGTGTTTCTTCATTATAACATTCAATTCAATTGCAATCTAACCACTCAGCTAAAACATAATTTATATGATGTTTAAATAACATCATCATTGATTTGATTAACGGCACAGGAAACACGGTTAGGTTTATATCTTTGGAGGAGTGCAGATGCTCAAGAACAATTAAATGAAATGTAATATTAAAATCCATTTAGTTTTTAAAAAGTGAACCTGTTTTAAACAGTATTCCTGTTTCTCAACCCTATATTTGAGTATAACCCTGGTTCTGCTCTTTTCTCTTTCTCTAGCTCGTGCTCCTGTCACTCAGACTCTTCTTCTGACGGGAAATGGTGTCTCTCCGGACATAAGCTGTGTGCATCTTTAATTAAATACTTCTGCTCACTTCCTCCTAATCAGCTCTGAGTTTTCCTCACTTTTCCACCAAACCAGAGCGATGGCTTGACGAGCAGAGATTCCCGTAACAGTGCTAATATCCTCCCCCCACCTCTCCTCTGAGGGCTTTAGGAACCAATCAAGCTGGTCGTGCATGCCACCTCAATTAGGGAGCTCGCTTTTAGGGAGCTGCACAGTGTCAACGCGGGTCCCTTGAGAGCCATAAGGATTATGAATCAAAATTCATTTCCATCACTCTCTAAATCCTCTGCATGCAGGCCATTTGAATATCAGCTCTGTCAACTTGAAAAGCGATATGTGTGTTCTAATGTGCAAATCTGGATGTTAAAGGGATAGTTTCTTAAATAATATGTCATCTACTCACCCTCATGTCATTCAAAATCTCATTGACTTTCTTTCTTCTGTTGAATGCAGAAGGAGAAATTTGGAAGACTGTGCTGGTTGCTTTTTTCCATGCATTTAAAATGAACAGGCACTGANTTACTCACCCTCATGTCATTCAAAATCTCGTTGACATTCTTTCTTCTGTTGAATGCACAAGGAGAAATTTGGAAGACTGTGGTGGTTGCTTTTTTCCATGCATTTAAAATGAACAGGCACTGA
>SCHK01351858.1:0-18333 GCA_004124795.1 Poropuntius huangchuchieni
GAATAAAAGTATTAATTTCTTTTAAAAAATCTTACTAACTCCAAACTTTTTTTAATGATACTATATACGGGTATTTGAACAACCTGAGGCTAAATAATACCTTTGAATTTTTAATGATGTAAAGAATGATTTTTGAGTAAACTATCCCTGCCGAGGGTTCAGTTTTCTGACAGATGGAAGGGTTTGGTGTTTGAGTGATTCTGTTAACAATAGCGTTGTAGTGGGATATTGTGGTCTGTGATCAGTGTGAGAAGAAAACATTCAAACTCAAAGCACGTAGACAGGATGTTTACCTTTCACTTCTTTGTCCAGCTTATCTCACCACTTCTTGTTCTTTATCCTTATCTCAGTGTGTGTGTGTGTGTGTGTGTGTGTGTGTGTTTGTTGAGTCCTGCAAAATCTTGTTTTTACCACCTTCAGATGGATGATGTTTGTCACGGTTGAACTAACCCAAAGCACAAGTGGAATTCTAAAAACTGAGTGTATCTTCCCATAATATCGGCCTTATAATATAAAACAACACAATATCCCCTCCCCTCTGTCTATCACTTGGTATGTCCCGATGACGCATAAATGTCCCCTGTTCCCTGTTCGCCCATCAACCCCTATCATGCATATCCAGGTAATGCTAATGAGCGACGCTGCCATGGAAATGTGTGACGAATGGCGCTTTCACGCTGCCTTAGATCTGGCCATCGGCCGTGCCATTTCCTGTTCCCTGAGCCACTCGCCACTCAAAGCCTGACACTGATATCCACCATCTGCTCCACAACGACGGGACAAATCGCACACAGAGCCCTTCAATTTCCCCCTGCTGCCATTAAAGACAACTGATTCAATAGAGACCGAGAGTGCAGGCATGTGGGACTAATCTGCGAGGCAGTGCAAGAAAAACAACTCCTGCCCTGTAATTGACAAATGTCAGCCTCCAGCACTCCTGCGCATTCATTAAAGAAGAAAACCTTGTGATCCAGAATTTCGTCGTGGCCATTGAATGAATTGTGTCTGCTGATGGAGCCGTTTATTTGCACACATTGTCTGTGTTGCGTTGACAACCAATTCACTAAAAGAAAGAAGCACCGTTGATCAGCATATACATAAACCGGGTTATAATGCACTTCTGTCATTTTATCAATTACTAGTTCCATAATCAATAAAATATACATCTCTTTTTTAACCTTCTGTGCATCCTTAGGGAGTTTTTTTTTTTGGCCTGTGTATGGGGCAAGTCCTCAATTTTTCCTGTTCTCTGTTTCTGCTGAAAAAAAGGACAATTAAATTGTATTTACATTGTTATCAGTGTAAGCAAACTGGCATTTATAGGTTTAAAATCCTGAAGATTTTTGGTAGTTATAATCAGGACTGGTGCTGATAAAAAAAATAAATAAAAAAAAATCCAAAATGTAATTGGAAAAAAAAAATACTATTTTATACGCAGACCTCAGACATTATTTTATAAAATGGCATGCTTTTTTGCAATAATATTTTATATAATTTGTAATTTTTTATGCATTTACCAGATGCTTTGATTCAAAGGAGCTTATCTTAATTTTCATCCATTTTCTCATTCATTTTGCTGAACCAAATCAGAACTACTACTACTGTATATGAGTCTTTGTTTACAAAACTCACTAAGACAAAACAGCAGTAAGAGGCAAATGTTAACCTAAACAGACAATTACCGTGTTATCCAAAGCTCTCACGTAGCATTGGGGAGGGGGGGTAATGACTGTCAACAGACTCTCCAGCATGTACATATAATGGGAAAAGCAGAAGCCCCTTTGAGCTCAGGGAGAGGTTCCGTATTACACCCAGAAGTGCCTTACAGATGTCCCAGAGAAGTGTAAGCAGATCCAGGGAGCACATCCTGAAAGAGCCCTCAGACAGGAAACACGGCCAGATGGAACATCCTGTGTCATAAATAGTGAGTGAACTGTGTGCACAATAAAGCTCCACATACACCACGTCAGAAGACTTACAAACAAACTAGATTTTTTTTTTTTTTTTTGAGTTTCATGACAACAATGATTAGGGCGAGAACTATAAAAATAGCTACATCCTGCTCATGAGTTTTTTTCGGAGATGAGCTGTGTAGACAGATATGTCTTCCTGTGAAACACTGCAGGATTTATTATATCGAACACATCAATTAAAGAAAGGCCAAGCGATAAAGGGAGCATAGATACATGGAAAATATAATAATATAATAAGATATCTTACTCTCCTACAGTCAAGCAGTACATTTGAAGGGTCATAACTAAGCCCTGAATACATTCATAAAATTCTATACATTCATTGTCCCATGTTTCCACTAATTTGATAATGCTTAGGTTATGGAATACTGGTTCATATTACTGAATATATAATTTCTTGAATAGATGAGTGGATTTTATTGAAGATTAAATTATGACCAAACTGTTGATATATTTATAAGTAATTACTAGTTTTTGTTATCTGTATTACATCATTCTAGTATATAAATGCAATGTACGCTACTGTTTAAAGATTTGGCATGAAATTTATTAATTGCTTTTATTGAGCAAGGACACGTTAAATTGATCAAAAGTGACAGTTAAACAGTTAATAATAAGAAATGTTTCTTTAGATCTAAATTAGCATCTTAGAATGATTTCTGAATTATGAAGACTGGAGTAATGCTGCTAAAAAATCAACCTTACCATCACACGAATACAACACATTTTTAAATATACTAAAATAGCAAATGCTTTTTTTGAGTTGTAAAAATATTTCACAGTTTTACTCTTTTACTGTATTTATCTTCAAATATATGCAGATTGGTAAACAAGTCTTTATCCATTTTATTTTTATTTTTATTTTTTTTGTAAGTGTATAAAGCATATTGTGGCCTTTGGGCATTTTAGATAGTAGTTTGGCTCCATGAATGTAAAAAAGAAAAAGTAGGCATCTAAACTGTAGAGTGATTTAAATTTGTGCCCGGATATCTGAATGTGTGTTTAATTGCTTACAGAGAGCATTTGGTGTTCTGCAGCAGTGGAGTTTGGCATGGATGTGCAGTGCTCAGTGGTTGGTTCAAACATTGGCCTCCTTTCCAAAGGAGAACTAATTTAGTGCAGGCAGGCTTCACAGCCAGCAGTGCTTCACTTCTAACAAGAGCAAGGTGCCTGCAGTGCTCTGATACAACCGTGTGCTTAGCTAAAACTGGAATGGCCATGAAGGTCTTTCAAACTGCAGCAGACATTCAGAGTTGCATTGAAAATGCATTACAGGAAATGAAGTCATTGTATCAGCACACTCAACTTTATATGTAGCAAAGTATTTCAGCAATGTGGCTACGTAGTGAATTACGCAAAACCGTATCATACGAATTATTGCTAACTGATGTCATTAAAATGCACGCATATCACTTACAAAAAATGATACAGTGCATTTTCTAGACACATTAAACTGTGGTGCTTATATGCAGAAGACTTGAATTTGCACCACGTCTTGGTTTCAAACCCATGGTTTATCATGGTTAATTAAGTAGCTTCGGGTTCAGCTATCTATCCACATCCCAGCACAGCGGCTGCTTGTCTTTGTATGGGCATATTTTATCTCCTCCACTGCAACGCTGTAATATTCCCTTTATTGAGTGCATATCGCCTTTGTTCAGAAATATGAAGGTAAGTCGTGCCTTTGTCTGCGAGAGCCGATGATGAATAACTCCCAGGGCCCATTTGGGGCCTGGCTTGTGTTAACGGCTTGTACGCCTAGATTTTCAGGGCGGCGCTGCTCTTTTCAATTGACACTGGCTGCAATAAAAGAGCGAACATTATAATAACCCAGCTGAAAGAGACGTCGGGTTAGCCGTGCGACAGCACTGGCAGCTATGTGTGGGCAGAGTGCCGTGATCCGGCAGGATTATCTGCGGCGGTGGTGTGGCAGGCGCTAAGGGAGAGGGGCTTTTATTATGGAGTGTTTTATTGCTGACGGGGGTAAGACTGGCAGGGGAGGAGATGCAATAAAAGGGAGCTGTAAAATATTGCGCCCTGAGCTTCCAGTTGTCCTGTCGCTTGGTGGAAGAATTACAGTGCAGTTGTGGGGGGGATTGAAGGAGGGTATGTGTATCTTGTCTATGAGTTTAATGTGCATATACAAACAAGTGGGGCTATATATGTGTGTGTGTGTGTGCTGGGTGTCAGGCAGAAAGCCGAAGTTGGTGTTAATATTGGAGTTAGGCCTCTGGAATATAATAACAATCCTGAAATATCTTTACCTGTGGCGTTGCGAGGTATGTTGCTATGACCTAAACCTCATTTCGGTTTCACCTTAGACACACACACACAATATTCCGCATTGTATGTGTGGAAGATACTGAGCCCTGCTGAAAAATAGCTACATGGTGTTTTAGTACATGGTGGCATGTTTGTAGCTGGTTGACCAGCTAAAGGCCTGCTTAGACCACTTAGAAACCAGCTGCCATGTTCCAAAACACAGCTACCATCCTAAGCTGGGTTTTCCAGCAAGATGAACTGGCTAGCATTTTAACACCCTGTCACCTCTGTTTTAGGACTTAAAAAGGCCTGGCTATAATTAAGTGACCCAAATATCTTGCATCAATCTGCAGTGTAGGGGAGTTAGTGGACCCATGCGTGAAATGTAAGAGAGCAATAAATCAGTTTAATGCTTGTTACATTGAGTATATATTGAAGCGCTGTGACTGAGTAAATCAAAATAATAGTGACACATTTGCTTGCTGGTTAGTTCAGGCTCATCACCGCCCGTCACACTATTGTTTGTGTGTATGTGTGTGTGTGTGTGTGTGCGTGAGCATGGAATTTCATGAATATTAATTAGGTAAGGTGATTGGGCAATCTAGAAGGTTATCTAATAGAGTGTGACAACGGGATTCTGGAAGTAGAAAAATTAGCATATTTGTTTTGATTGTCATTGTTTTCCTCATTAAAGCCATTAAGTACAGAGTTTTGTAAGTTTTAGTCTGATTTACAAATGCTTTTTTGCTTTAAATCAGTATTTTTTTTCTGTATAGCTGGTTGGCTTGGTTCATGGCTTATAATTCATAAACAAGACTGTCTTAAAATCTCTGTGGGAAAATGAATGGGAAAAATACTTCCAGAACCACGGCTGCTGTAAAAGTGGGTGGGCACTGTTGAACTCTATAACTGTGTCACTGTAAGAAAATTAATATTAACTCCATCTTTGTTTGGGCTCACCTTACGCTAACCAACGAATGTATAATAGAGTATTCCCTCTGTCACGAGTGCATAGAAATGAATAGGTTGCCGCTCTTCTGTCTGTGTGTATGGCATGGTGTGTGATAGAGAGTTTGCGAGAGAGGGCATGTTTGCCGCTCTCTCTCTCTCTCTGCGTCTCTTATTACTGCTGTTTTGGCAGCTGACTGTGGGTAATGGACGCCGAGCTGTCAGGGAAATTTGTAGCTGTCTGCTTTACAGGGGCTCTCCATTCCAATCAGCAGCTGTCAGCCTGGGCCCGGGTGGATATTAATGACGGCCACTAACTGCCTCGCAAATTCTCCACACTATTTGGGAGCTGGCATGAAATAGGGTTGTGCTTTCTCAGTGCGCTGCGGTAGACTAATGGAGAGGGCTCAGATATCTCACTGCACCAGAGACACAAGCTCTAAAAACTCTAGCCAGCCACAGTCTCGCTCTTTCTGAAGGATTAGCACTGCCACTGTAGGCTAAGGTGCCTCTTTAGCGGGTATTTACAGGTGAGGCCTGTTGCCCCCATAATTCTGCCCTCATTAATTGTCATGTACGACACAGTATGTAATAGCTATAATTGGGTAATGATCATAAATAAAGCTCGGCTGACTGGGACGTAGGAGGTTGAACTAATAGAAATGTTCAGCCGAAGCAATAAACGTGTGCCTGACGAAGAGAGCATGTGTGGGCTGACTGGAGAACATGGAGCACATTTGCTTTTAAAGAGACTTTCGGGAGCAGCTGACCAATAAATCCTTCAGGCCAGAAGGGCAAGGGTGGGCAGAGGCCGCAGCTCGTTCACGTGGTTGGCCCCAGCGTGTGGGAAAAAATGGCTTGGAGATGGATCGAGCATGTGATAGGACACCTGAGAATCTACTGATGACGACCAGATATCCCCCGTCTGTCGCAGTCACTTCCTGTTTGGAACTGGCTTGTCACAATTACAAGGAACTACTGAGTTGAGCTATGTCATTTCAGTCATTGGTAACGTCAGGGTGAAACCCTACATTATCTCTTGGGACCGCAAAGGAATATTATAGGTCACATCAAAATGCAAACCTGTTTTATCATGCCGTAGAATCTCTGTTTTGATTTTACACAACCTCTTTTTAACTCTGTTTTCATAAGAGATTTCTGTTATATTTTATCAACTGATCTTCTGCGTGCCGTTCAGCTTTGTTCTGCTTTATCTTTCATCTCTAGTCTGTCAGTCGTCACTCATCCGGGGCCTTGCGGTGCAATTAAGACTAATGCCAGTGGCCATTACACATTCCTGACCTGTGACAGCCACTTATTATACACTTACGAGGTGTAACAAACCGTTGTCTTAAGATTTATTTCCCAGTCTCACTCTGGGGGAAATGCCAGATGATGTCTTTCACTTTCCTCAGACTGAAAGCAAGCCAAATTGTAAAATTTAAGCTGTACTTGTAGGTAATCTTAGCTGTTAGTGTCTGTTTAAGCAATATCACACAAACAAGAGCTCTTGTATGGAACACGGCTGTTATTCGGCCATAGGTATTTCAGCATTGCAGCATGCGGTCAAAATTTATTTTAAGCTCCAGTTCTTGCTAGTAACAAACATTAACTGACTTTTGTCTCAATATAAGTTTTATTTTTTGTCTGTTTATAAGTATTAATAAACAACCAATATGTTAATAATAGGCATGCTATTAAGCAACTAGTTAATAGTGAGAATTGGTCCCTATACTATTAGTGACTCTTTCTGCAGGTAACAATAATACATTAAAAAGTGAGTTATTGAATCATTCATCAAATTTTTCAAAAACACTAATTTGTTCAGAAAATAAGTAAGTGGCCGGCTACATCCAAAATCACATGACGTATGTGATTATGTGATAAAAGTATGTTCTATATGGCATATAAATGTGTAGTATGAATATAATCCGGACATACTACATTCATGATGTCACTGTCATGTCACAGTATTGTGTTGCTTCACTGCCATTCACAAAACCTCTCCCCTGGGCTCATGGGAGTGTCCATCAGATGAGCACTACAGAATTTCTCCAGAAATAGTAGGTCATCTGGGTGTATACTGTTTTATGAATACTGTGAATTTGGACATACAAGTCTTTTCACATTCTGTTTTTGCCTACTATACAGTAAAGTATGCATATTCAGATGCAGTCACCATCTTTTTGAGTGAGATATTGAATCATTTGCTTTAAACCAATTCATTCAGAAACATTGATGAAACAAGTGAGTCTTTATGAGTGAGTCACTGAATTATTCGCTCAACCAGTTTGTTCAAAAATACTAATTTGTTCAGGATTTAAACAAGGGACAGTCTTTATGGGTGAGTCATTGAATTATTCACTCGAACCATTTGTTGGAGAGATTAATTAAATAGTGCCCTGATTTGTGTTACCTGCGAAATTGTGAAACAAGAGTAAATTGTGCTGTGCCTTAGTTTGAAACTATTTTGAAACTATTTTTATAAAAATCGGGATCGATAGCACATGTTTGAATGGAACAACAGCACTTTTGCTCATGTGATTTTGCTTAACAGATACACAGACACGAGTTATCCTGACACAGTGAAAATTAAATCAGGTTAAGCTTTAATCAGGAAAAACAATAGGTTAATAAGGCTTGTAATATGATAGACAAAACAGCCCCAAGCAAATATCTCCGTAGATCTTCTTCCCAGTACGTCTGAGGGCTGATAAACATGCATGACGCACGTCAGTATTTGCATGCCCGGTAATAGGAGATACAGAAGAAACTTTTTCTTGGCACAGATGTAGAGATGGGGTGAAAGATATAAACAGGTGTTTACGAGAGCTACTGAAATGTGGTAAAGCAGGTGAAGTGAATTACTTGTGTTTTTACACCCGGTTTAAATGAAGGGTAGAGAGGAGAAGCCAGTCTGCCTGGAGGCTTCCTACGCCCTCTCTCTATAACACAAGAGTACACACACCCAACCCTGTCAGACAAGCACTTCATGTAACTGCACATTCGCACGCACACACACACACACACAAAGACACACACAATGTTGGCCTGGACGGATCTCTCATCATAGACTTGGTTGTTTTGGCAACAGCCAGATAAAAAACGCAAAGACAACACACTTGATAACAGACAACAGCTCACAAAGAGACTTGTCATAATGATAAATCTTAGCATAGTGATTTGGCATCTGCTTCCGACAGCTTTTTCTGTTTGTGTGTGTATCTGTCTGTCTGTCTGAAACGGCTCATTAAGAACTAGCCCACATATGAGACCGTGCGGAGATGCATTCCATCACACCTGGAGATGGGCAGCACTGAGTTATGAGCTCGTCTGAGTATTCAGGCGGTCACAAAAGAGAGTGCCGACTGCCCTTGCCTCAGGTTGGCTTCCTTCAAGAGTGCACTGGAGCGTGTCCGAGCCCATCCCTGGCACTATATTTAGCAAACTTTGACTACTTATTGTGAAGCATGCATTCGTTTATAAAAGGTCTGTGTGTAGCACCGATTGTGCAAGGGGAGTTATGAGCCAAAGGGCTGTTGTTAAGGTATTTATTACTCACCTGAGGCAGCATCAGGTGTGTGAGAAAGCTTGTAGCCTCAGTACTGAGGTTGAGCCAAAGGTCTACTCTGGAATTGCATGTAGAATATTGAATTACTTTTTTAAATAAAGAATTTGTTACAATGATGTATACTTTTTTTTTTTTTTTTGGTCATGTCTGCTAATTTATTACAAAAAAATGCATGTGTGGCTTTCATACTGTAGTTTTTATTTCTTATTTTTAGGGAGATATAACCATTCTGGGTAACACTACAACAAGGTTCCATTTATTAACATTAGTTAACTACATTAGTTAATATGAACTGATAATGAACAAAAACAAAACATTTGTTTATCATAGTCAAGTTTAATACAATATTAAAATGTTAACTATTGTTAACAGAAATTAACATATGTTAACAGAAATTTATAAATACAGTTTCTTGGGGGGGGGAAATCCAAAATGTGAAAAATCAATATATATACACATATATAGTAGCCTTGCTCCTTCAGAACTAACAATGAACATTATGTTAACAGATATAATGAAAACTGTAACAAATGTATTGCCAATTGTTAATGCATTAACTATGTTAATGTCANNNGGATCCAAAATGTGAAAAATCAATATATATACACATATATATAACAATGAACATTATGTTAACAGATGTATTGCCAATTGTTAATGCATTAACTATGTTAATGTCACCATATCATTATGGAAAAAAATTTATAGGCACAAACTTTTATTGTTGTTTCTTAAAAAATGTTTTAAAATCTTCTTCATGGACAGTCGTATTTAGCATTGTCTTGTAAATATCTTTGAAGCTAATGGATGCAGACATATTAAAAAGACCTCATAGGTTTAATGGAAAAAGATGTGCACTATTTGGGTCAGAAGCCCTTGGGTGTATAACCATCCTGTAATATAGAGGAATAATAGGGCCGGAGGGACAGAGAATAGGCCTAATGGGCGGGCGTTGATCTGTTGGCCCCAAGAAACCTGTATTTAGTGACGTGTGAGCTACGTGACTGAACAGAACACAGCTACCCAGCTGTGCCACTGCATCATTAGTGAGGTATGTAATCTTAGATTTCATCGGATCGCATTATCTATCTCTACAAAACTTTGTGCCTCTCACACCTGTTTTCCCAGTACACACTGAGCGAGCAGGCCTGTAAATCACTTTCTAAAACCTTTCATTTGTTTAGGACTTTAAATGGTGCTGTTTGCTTCTGGCTAAGCCAGTGGCTGTCATAATAAAGTTAATGTACACACATTTCATCATGACTTGATAGTTTGTTGTCCTTCAGCTATGGAAGAGATACATGGCTAAAGTGTGGCCGTGATTGTCAGGTGAGAAGGTTGTTCCTCCATCAGACATGTTTTCGCAATGCTGTGGGATTTTTCATGCCTGATTGGCAGTGATTTAATCTAATCCTCATTCCAGAGCGCAGTCGTTTTATTGTTTGGAAACTATGCAGAACCATCCTGAGTTCCTGTTAGTTCAGTGAAATTAATGCTCTGTGTCATCCTGCTTTACGCTTTTAGGTTTGCAAGCTACAACCAAAGTGGTTTGGTTTATTCTAGGCCACAAGCACTAATTCTTATTTGGAAGAAATACATGTGTCACTTCCTCTTTTTTTTATAGTCATTTATCATCCATCTGTGGTGAGGATGATGATGCACACATACACAAATCCACCCAGAACGCTGTTATTTCACACACACATTTCACAAGAATCATATTTTATTGGAGGAGACATTTTTCACACTTGTTTATAGCCAACAGATTTCATTTCATAAACACTTTTGCCATATCGTACATCGCTTTGCACAGGTAAAGTGCAAAAAAAACTGCAATTTTTTCCACAACGCCTCTTTATTTCACAGTGGCTCTTTAAATAAACCACCTTATCCACCAGGACAGATTAAATTACATGAACAAGGATGCAGTGTGGCCTGCAACTTCTGTTGATTACCACAGAAAATGATTTAGACTTGAATAAACCACAACAACAAAAAAGTTACACACTTCAGTGGGAGTCTATGAGCCAAGAAAGACTTGTTTTCCCATAGACTTCTATTGGTAAGAGCAAATACACACAAGGTTTTTTTAATTTATGAGTATATTTTATTTAACCTGGAATATTCTTTTAATTGTGCGGCCTGGTGAAACAGAAATATGATCTTGGCATCTTTCAAAAACATTTAATTCCAGAGCCAAAATCATTTGATACGTCCATTCAAAGATCAAAAGTATAACAGCTTGACTGATTTCAATTTTTTAATGAAACATGAACATCGGCTCTTTCATTTCTCACACCACGACACTTAGGAATCAGGTGGCACTGTAATTATTGTATCTTGGTGAGACGTACAGGCTTTTCCAATTAAACACGTCAAACTTTGAAACCAGCAGGCGTGAGAGAACAGGGTAGTAGGCGTTGAAGAATGTGTTGAAGATTAGATTAAAAAACACTTAAACTCCGTCGTCTATAGTTTGACATTGGAGAATAAGTTGTGGAAAAGCTTGTTGGCTCACGGTCAGCGTAAATCCAACTCTGTTTTTCCTTCTTAGCGAAGTTCCATGGCTTTGAAGAGGTAGAGAAACATATTATTCATAGGTTTGCCCAACCACACCATCTGCCAGCCCACATCCTGAATATTATACCTCTCCATGGAGCAAATCAGTTTGCTTACCCCACTACAGTCTCCTCGCACTTAAATTAGTCCTTTGGACATTATTGTACTGTCATAATTCATTGTAATAATTTGTTGAGTTGGCTCGTGCGAAAGCGTAGCTTAATTTGTTATTCAGATGCTTCACCACCTGTTTGCAAGCCTGTGATTCTTGGTGCGCTGCCATGCAAGAAAGGCATTTTAGAACACAAAGGGACCTTTCGTCTGTCACAGAGAGCTAGTTATTAGCGTCTCAGGATGGGAACAGTCTGAGAGAGGTCTGAGAAGAGGCCAAAGCTAACCAGTTTACCAGGCTGGAAAATACTATAAACATCAGACACCCGCAGCCAAAAACTGTGGTGGCTATTACTGTACGTGGGTGAGTAATTGACCCAAAATAGCACTTATCCACCGACAAATCAAGGGAAGGTATAATATGAATCAAATGATTTAAGATGAATATAAAGAACACAAGGGCATTTCATGAAACACTTTCTCAAAATTGTACTATATTGTATTTATACCCTTCTAAAATTTGAACTTTTGAAAGTAATTAATACTTTTATTCAGCAAAGATGCATTAAATTGATTAGAAGTGATAGGAAAGACTTGACATTGGTATAAAAAGATTTTCAAATAAATGCTGTTTTTCTTTTAAAAAGGAATCAATTTCACAAAAATGTTCAAATCTTACCAGCCCCTTTGATCATTCTCAAATTATTCTGTGTGATATGATCACAGGTTTCTGCATTTCGATTGCTGCTTTCATCGAAGCAAAAAAGAAATTGTAATATTCATTACAATTTTTCAGTTGAACTTTCACCTTAAATTGTTATGGTGATAATAACAGGTTATTTTTAATGGGAATTTTTTTTTTAAAAGAATGCAAAACGGAAGCATTATGTACTCAGATTGTATATAAATTAATGCCTGTAATTTCTCATCCTGCCCGTACAAGTCTTTAGGGAGCCTCAAACATTCGGTCTCGGTTTGAGACGAGCCTGTACATCTAAGGAAGTGGAGCTGATCTAGCCATCCCATCAAAACAAAACACTCAGTCAAAAAGCCCTTAAGCATCCGAGCCAGGTATGGCATGGAATTCAAGTTTAACCGCAATGCCACCCACTCGCTTTACCAGCGCAAAGACTACGGATCAAATGAATTCGGAAATGCGCAGTTTTGTGGCTGAGCTATTAGTGGCTTTCGGAGCTGGCAGTTGTGGAGATAGATGGATTAGCTGACTTTAATAGCTGGCACAGCAGCATTAGAGCCGAGCTGAAGCAGGAGAAGAGGAACAATACGGCACATTAGAGAGGCAGCCAGCAAACATGAAGCTAGTTCTAATTAGCATTCATTAACTGTAGGGGAAAGAACGATTATGGTCTTTAAGAAGTGCATTAGCTAATGTTGCTTTTTCACATGTCAGCAGATCTGAATTGGGACCGTGTTGCTACATCAAAAGGTATTTGCGTTACGCTTACGAGTGCGCCGGGGGGTGTTAGTGCGGTTATCTCAAACAATGCCCAGCCTTCGTTTGTTTGGTTTTAAAGCTTCGTATGCAACTCAAGCTTAACTGGAGGTCAACTTAAACGTTACACCTGCTTATCCGTATCAAATGACCCAAACCAAACACCTGTAATATTCCACACTTTGCACAGCCGGACAATTATTTGCTCAAATTAGCCTAGGTTTGACTTATGCATATCAGCGCAAATTGTTCGCAGTTTGCCCCACTGCAAGAAAATATGTTTTCTTTTGCCGTCACGTTGACAGTTTCCCAGAGCCGTGAGGAAATTGCTTTGGGTGTACGTATTGCTGAGTGAGGCCTATTCCCAGACGGTCAATATTTGTCTGTTTGTTTGCCAGCGAGGCCCATAGATTAAATGGGACAGGTTAGCAAGCCTCATCTAAACAGTGAGACACTGTCATTTGAGAAGTTAATCTTTTCTCCTTATTCGCATTCTCTAATGAGACGCAAGTCAAACATTAGTCAGCCGCTTGTTGTTATTAGCGCTTTCACCTGCACAATCACTTCTATGTTAGATTATGATTCATGCGGAAAGCTTTAGGGTCACATGACAGCCACTGTTGATTCTACCAAACCAACTGTTTGCACAGCTCTCAGGGCATAAAAGTGTCTGTGATTACCGAGCAGACGTGTTGATACGGCCGTAGGTGCGGTGGGCGTGGAGCCGATGATTCAGTTACCTTTGTAAAGACAGACAAAGAGCTGACCTTGGGCCTGTTGTTCGTGTCCTTTGACAAATTGACCTTCCCCTGCAACCCTGAGAAGACACAGCCCTCATTAATCCCACAGCGCGCTTATAATAGGTTGTAAATAAGTGTGATGTAGACGGAACGACGGGAATCTTTGACCGATCTTTGTTGGATCACCGGCTCCTTCAGCGAGAGCCAGGAGCAAAAGAAGGAGAAGAATGCGTTGCTAAATTCCTGTCATCTCTTTATCCCATGCTTTGTTGCCTCTGTTGTGAACGGTCAAGGTTCACCAAAAGCGCACACTAGGCCCCCCTCACACACTCTCGCACACTGCAGACGGTGCGCTCCCCTCCCCCACCTTCCTCCCGCCCTGTGTGCTCAGCTAATATTGACTCTCCTGGCTAACACTGCCTCTATTGAGCTGAGCCATTCACAATAATGTTTGACCAGCATTAGAACATCATTGAGATAACAGGGGAGGCGAGGACCAGGCCTCGCTAAGGTTACATGACTAATGAAAACCAGAAGGGGAGTAAATGACAGGGGAGCTGGGAAAAACCACCTCGAGAACCACCTTCAAAACCGTAATGTATATGTTACGTACTGTGGTTTTTCATTGAGCGATGATGAGGAAGGACAAACCGCTTTATAGTGGCTTTTCCATCCCATTTATATTCACATTTCATCATTAAAACTCATTCCAGGTCTCATTTCAAAGCACTTCTTATCTATAGTCTTGGATCGTCATGTTTTATGCTTACAATTTATAAATAGGATGATTCACTTGGCACAACTCACTTTAAGGCTAGTTAGTTCACAATCTTGGTGACGTATACAGGCAGCTGATTTTTTTATATAGTAAATGAAAGAATAATCCAGTGCCATTTTAGTATTATTTATATATCATTATAGTATTTATTAATATTTTGAATTAGCTTGTATTTTATATTTTCAGTTTTCATTTTAATTTCAGTTTTAGTGACTTTGTTGTGCTTTTTTTATTTTCATTTTTATTACTTTTAATACTTCTATTTAGCTTTATTTTCAGCTTATATAAGGCAACATTGCTAATTTCATCTAATATTTTATTTAATTTTTGCTTTATTTAAATTAACATGATTTTAAATATTTTTAGTTTTAGTAAACAAAACAAAAAAAAAACCTGGGATAATTGACTAAGGAAAGACTGAACTGTCTAGAACTGTCTGTCAAAATTACATTCCCAAACATCAAGTCACTCAAAAAAAAAAAAAAAGATTGGGATTTCTGTGATTTTATTTTATTTCAGTTAACGAACATTAAAAATATAATTAGCATTATAATTTCCCTCACTGATTTTAGAATAGCATATGAGCGTACTAGCTCTATAATAGCATACTCTTGCTATTTCTACAATATAGTAGTATGCTATTCTGAATGCCTCCCATTCATTTTTATACAAGCGGTTCATCTCCTCCCCCTTTCAATGTTTCTACCCAGCAGAGCGGAAATGAGGAGAGGAGATGGAGGAGATGCAGTGAGACTGGAGGAGAGTGCTGCCATCTCATGGTCGTATGTGGTCCTGCTCCTGACTGCTGCTGGGCCCCAGTTCATGCCTTGTTTGAATGGCTTCAGGTTATATTTCCACTCAGCCATGTAAGCTAAATGAAGCATATATAATGTAAATGAGAGACTGAGTGAGAGAGAGAGAGAGGGAAAGAGGGGAGGTGTGGAGGAGAGTGGTAGCAGAACAGCCATGTGTAGTGTTGCTAGTTGAGGCAACAGAGGGAGATGTCAGCTTCTTTTTGTGTGAAAATTTGTCATTGCTTAGGGGAAGAAAAAAGACCTTTTAGGATTATTGATTAAAAATAGATTATTATATTATAAATAGATTCATTCTATTTTTTAATAATAAAAGTAATTTTAATATGACATATTAATAAGACTGTAGAAGATGTATATCTATAATCAACAATTCTCATGTCATGTTTGAGATTCCTTGATGCTACATGGCACAGGGAGTTTTATATCTGAACAGACAGCATGAAAACATGGGAGTAATCTGGAATGGCTGTGTGTCAGCTCAGGTGATTGTTATTTAACTTGACTTGGCAAGGCTGCCTCTGTGATATTTAGAATTAATTATTCTAAATGTCTGTCAGCAGCGTTGGCAGACCATATGCGTGTATTGGACAGGTATCTTGCATAACAATGCAGATTTGGCCTTGTCAACAATCAAGTTTGTCGGTTTCTGAGATTAAAGAACTGACTATAAGATTCTAACATGGCACCAGGCAATAATTAAATACAGAAAATCCTTTATATAAAATATTTTATAATAAATAGCCTAAATAAAATTCAATAAAACCAAATGGAAAACAAAAGTACATTAAGCAATAATTATGAAGTTTGTGTATTTTGAATTATGTATTACACATTTTTTATTAATATAATTGTTTACTCTTTTTAGGTTTTGAAGCTGTCTAAGTGTGCATTTATTATTATCATTATTATTAAAAATACATTAAAATTGTAAAATATTATAACAGGTTAAAATACCTCCAAACATATTTTAAAATATTATTTATTCCTGTGATGACAAAGATGAATTATTAGCAGCCATTTTTCCAGTGTGATCCTTTAGAAAGCATTTTAATATTCTGATTTGGTGCTCAAGAAAAATAATTTTCATACTATTATCAATGTTTATTAAACAGTTTTTGCTGCTTAATATTTTGTAAGTAAAATGTAAAAAAAAAAATAGAAGAAATGTATCATTTTCTTCAGCAATGATGCATTAACTTGTTTAAAACAGATCAATCAGAATAGTACTGTTTTTGTGATTTAAAAATTTTTAGCCTTGGTGAACATAAGAGACTTCTTTCAAAAACCTTAAAAAATTGTAATTATTCCAAAATCTTGGCCAGTAAGTGTATACTGTATTTTTTTTAAAGCCTACATTGTCAAACTGATTTTATATTTACTATATATTTTGTAGTATATATAGGAATACACGGCAAATAGCTTATACTAGCTGTTTGAAATGTGTCCAGTGGACAAAAAAAAAAAAAAAAAAAAATCTGGCAGGGGCCCTGTATTGGCTTTGACAGAGACGAGAGATAACAGAGAGACATTGGCTGTTCTTCATTAGATTCTCCTCTGCCCCTCAGCAAACAGAAGTAGCTCCGGCCAAACAAGCTCAATCAAAAGGTGGCTTCGCTGGACGATGTTAGCTCAGCAAATCCAGCTCTACACACACGGCTTCAAAGAATAGGCCCATCTCCTCCTAACCTTTGATGTATTGTGTATTGATCACAAGGAGAGCCGGGAGAGAGTGATGCGATGGATGCCCTAAGAGGGATTAGTGGAGGCCAGGCCAGGCTCAAATACAAATGTTCCTAAAGAGCAGCTTGGTCTCTGGGGCTTGGCCAGCTGCCCTGTCCTCTGACCAGCTCTATAGGAGTGGATGCTTTAAAAATACCGGATTAAAAAAATATTCACTTTTAATTAAAACAGACATGCTGCGTTGGTGGATGAGAACTAATTCTTTTTAAGTGGTTTGGTCTGAAGTAACTTCACTTGAGTGTGATTATTGTAAAGGTATAACTCCATATATCACACTATTTTGCTGGTCCACTCCAAAGGGCTTCATAGTCTTGGAGACTGTCGTGAATAAAGAGCTGTTGAAATGTAAAGGCCCAGTGATGTAATTGTTCTGGTGCCATGCAGTCATGCCTGGACAGCGCAGCACTCGTCTCCCTACCGCAGATGTCTTTATACCTTGTTTCCTGTCTCTCGTCAGCCAAGTTAAGGTAGAATGACATTGTGATAGCTGTTTCTTTGCCACCACAGACAATTGGTACGGCCCATCTTGGAACAGTCTGCTCGCACCTGTAGCCGACAGCCAAGGTGACAGGTCTCTTCAAAGACTGTGTTTACAGAACGGCTCCTCGCGACTACATGAAAGAATGGAAGAGATGAAAATCCTCTTTGAAAGACACGAGCCGGGTATCTTAGCAGCAGCTGACGACATTTCATGGAAATAATATTTTTATTGATAAATGCTCTCGGGGGTAAATACACAGTGCATGCTGCAGCTCGTCAGCACAAAGATTTTTTTTTTTTTTTTTATTCTGTATAATTTCAATGCAATCAAACAGATTTCAACAGGCATTAAAGCATGGCATGCAATAAAAAAAGCATGCCAGATTTTGAGGAATTAAATACCTCACAATACTACTTAGTGTGCACAGTGCATACTAGAGGTATAGTGCATATAACATTTGTTGTACATTATCCACCTTATTTTGCAATGCGAAATTAAGATATTTTCTGTAAAGTGTGTGGGACTTCCAATCCACTATATGCATATATCTAGAGGAATAACAAGAATAACAGTAAAAATATTTGTGGTACAAATTAGTGTGTCTATATGATTCTGGTAATATATTAAAATAATGTGATTAAAAAATGCCAGTTTGCAATTTCGAGCAGCAGCGTAATGAGCTGTACTGTACAGCCTCGTACATTCAAATTACATATAGCTGCATCCGGTCTTATGTTAAAAATAAAGTAAGAAGATTTCTCAAGAAACTCAAGGGATTTTTAGACTTGTTCATTTGACTAGTTTGTTTTGATGAACCAGTTAAAACGAGGATTCGTTTATTAGTCATTACTCAAAAGTAGTTCCTATGTGGTATACATGTTTGAAATACATATGGTTAAAAT
>SCHK01351880.1:0-16353 GCA_004124795.1 Poropuntius huangchuchieni
CGCGATGGGCTGAGATTGGTTAGTTGGCTCAGCGTGTTGTGCTTCACTACCACCGACTGCTTGTCAAAAAATCCCGCCCCTCTCAGCTCAGCGTGCGTTGCTTGAATTGTAAACACTGGCTCGTGTATACTGATTATCAATATGAGCACGAATGAGACTCAGAGAATATTATTGAAGACAATCACATGGGACATGTGCCAGGACGGCTCTTAATGGTATGTTTGTTTGTTGTCTCGTACTTTTAGAAACGCTGTTGTTTGTAAATGCTACTGCTTCTGTTAGCTTCTATTATACGGTTTTAAAGCTTTAATACAGTACGGCAACCACACACGCGTCCATATTTAACTCTTCTCATAGCGATGTGAAAAGTGTAGAATTGTAACATTATTATTTGGAGCTAATCTGACGATCTGAATGAGAGAGAGAGAGAGAGAGAGAGAGAGAGAGAGATGCAGAGCAGGCGACGTGAGGAACAGTATTGAGAACAGTTGCTTTAGAACATTGATTTTGAAACTTGTAAATCATTAGAATCATTTGAAGACAGAATCACGGTTCATATATGAATATATTTTTACGTGCACCCCTAGTTTTCTCTTCCTCTTCTGTAAACCGGTGCAGTAGGCTATGGCCTCGCCCCTTCATTGCGTGTTCCCAAGGGCAGGGTTTATCTGGGTCTGTGACGTAATGAACCCGGAAAAAAAATAATTTGTTGTAGTCCCATACAAGACATTTTTTTGTAGGCATTAAACTTCCTGAATTTTTTTTAATATCTCCGTTTGAATTGAACTGTCAGTGCTGCAACTTTGCAGATATTGTTTATGCTCAAACAGCAACATTACACACTGACGTTAAAAAAGTGAAATCGCAATCAACCACCCCTTTAAAATATCCATGGAACTATAAGGATATAAATTTACATGACTACCAGTTCTATTTTAAAATTAGGTTACATCATATATCCTTGTTTTTCAAGACAAAAGGAATCCTGGTTCTTCAAAGAGGAGGTGAATTAAAACAGGAAATATCTTAAGCTTTAGCCGTTCCTTCTTGGAAGTTTGTTGAGGCCCCATAGTGAGCCATGGCCTTCTGGTTGAGTTAGGGGTTAATCTACCTGGTGAACTAATAAATGAATGTAAAAATCCCATACATTTAAATTCATGCATTTGGTAGATCATTTTATCCAAAGCGACCTGCAATGCATTCAAGATACATATTACATCAGTAAATGTGCTAATGGCATGCTTTGCCACTTGACCTACAGAAATAACCTGTGCTGAATAACGTTTTGTGCAAAGTAGAATTTTCAGAACCTGAACAACTCTTTATTTTCTCCATTTGTCTAAAACAAAATGAATAAAATATGNCGTGCTGAATAACGTTTTGTGCAAAGTAGAGTTTTCAGAACCTGAACAACTCCTTATTTTCTCCATTTGTCTAAAACAAAATGAATAAAATATGTTCTCAAATCTTGTAGAACTCATAAATAAAGGCTGTGATCCATCATTGTGCACATAAGTATTACACTTCAGTCTCAAAATTGTTTAGTTTTCCATTTAATTAACCAAAAATACTAAAATGGTCTATAATAGCGCTCATTCATATTCCAAACAACTTGTCCCTAAATTTACATTAATGAATCTGGCAGATGCTTTTATCCGAAGCAACTTATATGCAGCACACACTGCATTTACATCTGATCATTTCTGGGAATCGAACCCATGACCTTGTTGCTGCTAGAGTCATGTTTGAGCTGCAGAAATATGAGCAGTTAACTGTGTGAAAGCTATGGAACAGTTACATCACAAACACAGACGGCTTGACTGGTTGGCGTTGTGACCTACTCGTGAGTGTCTGTGGTTTCGGACGGGGCAGGAGTGAGGGCGTACCTCATCTGTCTCGGCCGAGCGGCGTGTGGACCACACAAACTCCATAATGGCTACAAAAACAGCTATTATGAGTCCACATATCAGCACCACGAATATCCCACCGATATTCTCCATACCTAGACCTGAAGGAAAAACACGGCAATGTGAGTAACACACAAAAACATCCTTCCACACACACACTGTGGATCTAATTAGGGATCTGCATTCCCGCAGGATTCCAGAGAGATCCTATTAAACTGTATTCAGAGATGTAGGTGGGTGTAGGTGGTATTCCTAAGAGTTATATCAAGTAGAAGCATGAAGCCAGGTGGTTTGATAAGTAAAAAAAACCTTAAAGAAAAAATAAAATAAAAAATAAGTCATGTCTGAAATGATTTGTTTAAATGCACTGATTAAAATAATAAATAATAATAATCAGGGTATAGGAATAAATATATTTCTATTAACATCACCATTAAAATTTGAATCCCNTAAAAGTCATGTCTGAAATGATTTGTTTAAATGCACCGATTAAAATAATAAATAATAATAATCAGGGTATAGGAAGAAATATATTTCTATTAACATCACCATTAAAATTTGAATCCCGAAGCAACAACGGCTAAGAAGAGACAGGGATTTTCACTTCTCTTAACCAGGATTCAGTTTGTTTAGTTGCTAGTGACACAATTAATTAATTCACTTACAAAGAAACACCAACTAAAAACTTTTTTGTGTGCAAGAATTAGAGGAAACCCACACCGATTCTAAGTTTAGCAGAATCACACAAACAGAGCTCATACTATTTGACATTTTCTTGCAGACCTGTAAATAACCCTGAGAGACTGTAAATGTCACTTTCTGGTGAATATACAAGCTTTGCGAACCACACCAGAGAAATTACACACATGTTCATGCCTGCGCACCAAATAGCTACCATTTTCCCTCCATTCCCCCTGGGCCAGCATGAGTCTACAATACACAGAATGCAAATATCACCAGACCACATAAATAAACACTCACAGTGTTAGCAGAGCTGTGAGGCATCTGTCATTTGAATCAGACGGATGTAATACATCCTATATGCAATATTATAACAATATAGAGAGCGACAGGAAATCAAATATTCACACTGCCAATGTTTGTGTGATTTGAGGAAAACTCATTTTTTATATTTCACACAAATAGATGTTTATTTGAAGAGCAGATATACTTGGGTAGACTAGGTAAGGCTGCTGCAGGTAAACAAATCATACCATGCAAACACTACATTTAGGATTCCCACACTTTGTGACCAATGAATTTCTGTTATCCATGCTTGTTTGTAAAAATCATTTTGGTGACACTGCACTCACAAATAGTAATTTATAACCAAAAAATACTTTAGAAATGACAGTATCTAGAAATGACCTCCATGACCTTTTAAGATTTTATTCATTTTCAGGACTTCGCCAGGCATATTGATATTATCAGGTTTTCCAGGATGAGAGCCCTTGTGTATTCATATATACCCATCTCTAATCCAGAAATACAACTATTGGTCTTCTTAAACAAAATATTAAGGCAAGATGCTTCAGGCAAAACCATTGTTTTTCCATGCACTTCTGCTTCAATAACACATCTTCTTTCAGACTAGTGAAAATAAAACATCCTATGCACATTAAGTGTTTATTTTATGACACTTTATATATTCATCCCTGTATATTTCCATTGCAATACATATCAGTAAAGGCTGTTGTCTCAAAATATTTTTTTTCTCATGCACTAAGCCAGAAATCTCCATTTCAATAGCATTAACGTACGCCAAACATGACAGATTTATTCCTATCTATATTCTGAATGTTTTTACAGAGAGGTTTGTTCACATATCGGTTGCCTGATTTATATACCATTTTATTCCTAAAGACATGGTGAAAATGTGTTTATTTATTTTTTATGGCTGTTGAATGTATTTTCTGATTTAGAGAGTTAAAAGAGATATATTTGTACTATGTCAACAAAATGAAACAATCATTTTAAACCTGATGAAAAGGATGAAAAACTACAGGACAAAATGAATTTTTTTTTTTGTCCCTGTGAAAATAGCAAAACTTACTCTGAATAATACACACAGGCAGACTTCAGGTTATAAATATTCAGGGTTGTACAAGAACCATAAATTAAAATGCCAGTACTGTTGGTATCAGGATGTACAGCAACAGAATGGTATGTTATGTTAAGATGCTAATGAGTATAATAACAGCATTTCACTCACCTTTGGCTCGATGGTCTTCTTCTTTAGGACACTTTCCACCCTCCCACCATCGACGCTTAAGGATTTCTAATCTGTTGTTCTCTTGCAGCTGCAGTATGCCTAACGTGATCTCATCTCTGAATGGTGAACCTGCAAGAGAGTGAATGAATTAGTTTACCTGGTTAGCCAACTGGACTCCCAGGGTTACCAGCTGTTGATTGTACAAAACCTTGGCAAGGCTGGGAACTAGCTAACTGCCTTAAGATTAGAGTTACAAGCGCAGACAGGCTAAGGCTAGCAATGCTATGTTAAGATTAGCAATGCTACACACAAAGTAAACAGTTTTTGGCCTTTTAGATACCTTAGTGACAGGGACATTTATAAGACATGACCCAAACCAGCGTTGCCCTCATTAGCACTCTGGTTTAATGTGTCAGAATGTCAGAACACATACGCTAACTGCTAATGACTGAGTATGTCTTAAGTCAACTGATGTTGTGCAAATGAGTTAAATTAGCCAGTGTGTCAGAATGAAAATGAATGCTATGATAGGTTAATTCCAAATTATTTGACTTGTTAGAATAACATCACCCTTCATTAAACATTACTGTATCACAGCTAATCATGTCACGCTAATAACGACGTGACGTGAAAGGATGTGTTCATCAAATTAAAAGATGTTAATTCAAATTAAACACTGCAGATATGCACTGGAATGGATCAGCTGTCAGTAAATGTTAGCTTATTTTTCATTCAAAGGCTGTGAAAGCAAAGTACCTTGCAGGTGCATGTATTTGCACCTCAGTATAATAAGCATAAAACATTTATTTTACGTGTCAATATCACTTACATCAAGCCCTGTGTTTAAAGTTGCAATTTTCTCATGTCATGTAAGGTAAGAAATATGCAAGCTTTCAAAAACACCTTCTACCTCGTTAGAGAAAACCTGCCTGTGGCGTTGCTTCTTGCATGTTTTCCACTACTTTTAGTGAAATACCCAGTGACTGGTGCAGAAAACATGTTCAGTTTTATCCAAAATGCCATTTTAGCTTGCTTTACCAAGTCTTTGAGCTGTTTTATTGTGACTCATGTTTCACAGGACCCGTATCTGAGTGCTTTACATTGCCATACCAGGTGAGCTACTGAGCAAGTTTACATCAGAAAAGCCATATGGAGCTAATTATGTGATGCAAACATCAGAATGTATTGGTTTACAAATGCACTATGGTAAAAGGGTTTTGAAATCACAACATAGAATTTTGCAGTTTACAGAAATGCTATGTATAGTTTGTTTTTTTGGTAGGTAGAGGCACATTTTTCCAATTAACCTATGTTATTTCCAAAATTATTGTTTTATATCTTATTAAATTTTGTGCAAATACCTATATTTGTTAACAAGAATAAATCTGGTATTTAAAACGGCACGGTTTTGAAAGGTCACCAACTGGATATTGCATTGCTCGGTTGTAATTACATTCTAAGCTTGTTATCTCAGGTTATAAGGAATTTCTTTCACCTTCCAGCACTGAAATGTTTTGAGAAGTTTAAATATTTGTTGTTTTATTTGAAAATGACCCGACTGAACCTCACTGTTGATGCTGACTATTCACCACAAAAGCACATAAAGTACATTAAACATGAAAATGTATTCATAAACATAAAAAAAACAAAAGTAGATACTTATTAGACCCTTACACAAAAGTATCTAAAATGAACTAACAAATTAAATGACCAATATATTCAAAATAATATTACAGTAGACTATCAATAAATTCCTTTAATTATTTTTTCATAGTTTATGTAACTAGTCTTCAACAAATTGAACCTTATTGTGAGGTGTTACAGAAGGAAGAAGACATTAGTATGGGTGTGATCAACTAATCACTTGAAAGGTCAATTTTGTTTCACGTTTTACAGTCTAACCCAGTCTAAGGGCTCTGTGGTGACACCATCTGCACTCTAGGTTGCTATGGAAGTGGATGCAGGGTGTCCATGGTGACCAGCCTCTTCATGAATGAGTGGATGAGAGGATTTTATCACTTGGCACCAGAACTTTGGAAGGCAACCTGAAGAGATGAGTTCGAACCAGGAGGACGGAATAAATGTTTGAGCTCCTGGAAGACATTCTATGACCTGGAGATAGTCTTTGAAGACGGATGCTGCTCCTGGGTTCTCATTTCAAATCTGTTTACGGGATCATGCGATTATGAGCGTATGGTGATGTTTTGGAGGGCAGTTTAGCCTAGTGGTCATGAGGTTGTTGGACTGATCTTCCCGGAGGACAGAAGATCAAAAACAGCAAGCAGCACTAGTAATTTTCTCACCGCATCTATTAACCTACTGTTGGTACAAGTTCCTCACTCATGTTTGTGAGTATTCACAAACATCCCAGTTTCATATGTCCTGTCTTTTGCTTGTAGTCTCATAATTGTATCTGCTCAAACAAGGCTGTCCTCATTACTTCGCTTCTTGGAGCCATCGTTTCACCAGAGGTTTTTATTATATGTGAGTCAGTGGCAGCCCTTATAACTGTATTGGCACACTGATCAGTCAAGTTCTTAAAGGGACAGTGCACCTAAAAATTAAAATTCAGTCATTATTTACCCACCCTCAAATTGTCTTGAACTGTATGAGTTTTCTTCCTCTGCTGAACACAAAAGAAGATATTTTGAAAAATGTGGTTAACCAAATAGTTGACAGTAGCCATTGATTTTCACAGTCATTTTTTCCATACTATAGAGGTCAATGACTACTGTCAACTGTTTGGTTAACAACATTTGGTTACATTTTATTTTAAGTGTCCTTGTTACAGTGTAACCATACATTTAACTACTGAGTAATATGAATTAACTACATGTACTTACTATATGGTTATGGTTAGGATCAGCGTTTGGCTTAGGGTTACTTGCATGTAAATATGCATAATTAATTGCTATTATAATAGTAAGTACATGCAACATGCATAATAAGGACACCTTAAAATAAAGTGTTACCCAACATTTTTTTAAAATACCTTCTTTTGTGTTCAACAACTAATTGAAATTCATATATTTTCGGAACAACTTAAAAGATGAGTAGATGATGACAAAATTACAATTTTTCATGAACTATCCCTTTAATACTACAAATACCCACTAGTGAGTATTAAATCTGCCCCCCAAAACCTTTAACGCCAACAAACAGTTTTTTACTAAACATCTTTGGACTGAATGGTTTGGATGTCAGTGTTGTAATTGTTAACTAAAAGTAAAAAATGTTTTAGTTGACTGAAATAAAGCTGAAATAAAATTAAATATTAATATGAAATAAAAAACTTAACTTAAAAAAAACTCAAAAATTAAATTAAAGTTTAGAAATGTTGCCTTGGCAACCAGCTGAAATAAAGTGTAAATTACTAAAACTGAAATAAATATAAATGAAAATGTTTTCAACTGAAATCCAAATAAAAAGTAAAATATACAATAATTTAAAATACCATGAAAGTATATAAATAACACTAAAATAACAGTGTTGGACATGTAATTCTCATATATTTTATTGCTAGCAGTGTTTTCAATTTCTGTCCAATTAGATTTCCACTATTTCTAATCCTCCTACAGGTTTCATCAGATTTCATCAGAAAACCCACAGACCATGTCAGAAAAGAGCTATTAAAAGGTTTCTGATATACTACACTGTTCAAGTGTAACACGTCAAAGACATGAAACAATTCTTTACAAATCTTAGAGACATGAAATTTGATATGTACTGCTGCCAAGAGCAACAAAAGCATTTGGTGACAGCTCCACCTTTTACTAAAAGCTTCATAAAAATACAACTTTTATCATTTTTTAATAATATTTCAGAGTTAGAATTGTATTTTAATAGCATTTCACTGTCATGAGTTAAAATCCATAAACAGTGGAAAATCTACTCTATGATAGATTTAATTCTTTGTAATCTTCTAGTGATAGTTTTAATTAAAATCCAAAGCATTCATATTTTAAGCTCTTGTCTCTGTTCTTACAAATGCCAAAAGTAGCTGGTGGGAAACCAATCCAGGACAAAAAGCAATACAATAGCTTAGTATTTTCAGTGTTTTGATTAACTGTACTAACAACAGTAGAAGTAAAGACATTTTGCATTTCAGAAATTTGCTGATTAGCTTCAAAAGAATGCAGAAAAATATAACAGAACTATTAGCTTGCTTAGACGTCTTTGGGAATTGGAGCAGTAGGCCTACTGTGCGAAATCACCACATGACGCCAATAACACTTTTACGGCCTATTTCACTTTCACAGCTGGATGTAAGCTTCTTAAATTTTGACTTGACAAGCCCCTTTGCACTCAAGTCCAGAAAGCCTTCTACATTATTCCAGTGCATACAGTGGCTTAATAGTGGCCATTATCTCACCAGCCCAACTCTTTAGCCACGATTAAGACCCCACGTTTTCTCTTTTCCAGCCTTCCTCATTGTAACACCCACTAGTGAGTACTAATGCCCTCAATGCATAACACATATGCCATAAATTGTTTTTTCCCCTCCCTCGTATCTCTGTCTGTCAAGGAGTAATTGCTGAAAATGCCAAATGTCAAAGACAAAGTCAGAATTGCTATTTATCAAGCGTTGTGAAAAGTGGCAAGCCATCTATCCAGGAGAAAAATGAGAAAGAAATGTGCAATACCATAGCGTGAAGAGATGCTATCATTGTGACAGCGGCTTTCTTGTTTGTGTGATGTTCTCTGGGCCATCATCATATTTATTTCTGGCAGAACTAAAACACTATTTTTGATTTTACTTTTATACAGAGAGATAACGGAGAGAGAACGAGAAATATTAGGGAGAAAAAGAAGGAGCGACTTCAGAAAACGCCATACTCAAACTGGCACCATCCACTCGAACACCATGGCTCATATCAGAGTATGTGAAATAACAGCTAAGCCACGTCTCAGACACAACTAAAACACAGAAAGTAGACGTTTTATCTAGACGTTTATATCTTTATATTTAGTAGGCAAAAAATAATCACACAAATAAAATATTTGACTGTTTGGATAATTAATATAAATACTGTAAATTTAACGTGCATAATTTCTGTGCCACTAGTAGTAATTTAGTAGTAAAGTAGTAGTAGCCGGTTTCATACAGAGATATCCAAATTAAACCCTGTGGCTCATGACGATACATGGTTTAATTTGGATTTGTCTGTGCATGTTTTTTTTACTCTCATGGATTTAGTTCCCATTGACGTGCATCATATGACTGACAGACTGCAACGGTTTGAGTTAAAAATCTTAGTTTGTGTTCTACTGAAGAAACAAAGTCACCTGCATCTTGGATGCCCTGGGGGTAAGCAGATAAACATCAAAATTTAATTTATGGGTGAACTATCCCTTTAATGGGGGCGGCACCCCAGTGCCCCCTATTGACCAGCCGCCACTGTTTGACACCATGGGTTGCCAGATAACGGAAAATACAGCGTACTGCAGCCATGGAAACCAGCAAACAATATGGATCAGTGACTGCAGATGTCTCCAACCTAAAAAGCTTCGCCAACCATCGAAAAAGCTAGAGTTGATAAATCAACTGATCAGCGTAAATTATTAGACATTATTATTAGACACATTATTGGACACATTGTGAGACTTTTCCACCGTTTGCTGTTTTAACCACTTGGATGCATAGGAACGATAATGGCTAGCTTTTCCCAGATACTGCATTAAAGACCTCCTTGTAGGACACTCAAAAGCATTTCTACTTATATTAGACTTTGATTTCTCTTAAACCTTTATGTCCCACCTAAAGCCTTTCTCTCTCTTTCTCTTTATTTCTCTAGGTTTCTTTTCTGCCTTACTCACCCAGAGGCATGCCGATGCCGTAGCCCTTGGTGTCCAGCAGACCTCCAATCTGCGTGAGGTTGCAGTTGAGGCGTCGGTGGTACTCGTTCATGGTGCTTTCCAGAAGAAAGGCATACTTGGAGTTTAAAACCCGCGCTATGCCCTCCTCCGTGCTCTTCACGAACACGCTGGGCTGCTTGGAGTACATGTAATTCCACATTCGCTGGTACGTCTGGTAGCGCGAGTTCTGAGAGCGGCGATGAACGTCATTGGAAAAGATGGAGAGAGAAAAGAGACGTGAAACAGATATAGTATTGGAAGGCGGAGAAAAATCAAAGACGAAATTATATTTGCGGTGACATGAGGACAGGTGGATGAATAAAGAGACATTTTATTGGCAGACAGTGAGAGTGAACTAGATTAAGGTAACAGATTGAAAGAAAGTGAAAATGTAAGGGAAAGAGAGATGGATAATACATTATTAATGTAATGGGGCAGTGAACTTGGCCTCCAGTGTGAATATGGATGTAGCTGTGAGTCACTAGGCCAACTGCTTACTGCCACAAACAGGACATGATGCATTATAACATGAGTCAGAGCGCATACACAGACTAGTCTGTTAGTTTTACCACTAATTAAAGGGACTGTTTTTAATATGTGTGTGTCACATTACTTTATCTGCGCTTGTTTTATATGTGGTGACAACATTTTGGTTTGCCTTTGTTTTTTCAGCCCGTATTTTAATTTATTATTTATATCAGGTAAACATTGACCCACATACTAGTCAACTACTTTTCTGGGCAACTAGTCAAAATGAGTAGTTGAGAAAACTACAGTATATGGGGAATGGATGTATCTGTGAGCAGATCCGGAAGAAACGCATTGATTTTGGGGGGAAATCTTTGGAACTGATATAAACTTAGCAACACTAAAAGTATTATAAAATTAGTGAAATATCATTAAATATAAATATTATTAATTTTTAATAAGTATAAGTATTTTTTTTTTATAATTTAATACTAGTAACAAATCAGTCATATTTAAACTACCGTTAAACGTTTGGGGTCAGTAAGATTTTTTTTTTTTTTTTTTTTTGAAAAAAATAAATATTTGGTAACACTTTACAATAAGGTCCATTAGTTAACTACGTTAATTAACATGAACTAAAAATGAACTGCACTTATACAGCATTTATTAATCTTTGTTAATGTTAATTTCAACATTTACTAATATATTATTAAAATCTTGTTAACATTAATGCACTGTGAACTAACATGAACTAACAATGAACATCTGTATTTTTATTAACTAACATTTGCGAAGATTAGTAAATACAGTAACAAATGTATTGTTCATGGTTAGTTCATGTTAGTTAATACATTAACTAATGTTTAACTAATGAACCTTATTGTAAAGTGTTACCGAATATTTTTTTTTAGCATATATGCATTAAATCAATCAAAAGAGATAGTTATAACATGTATACTTTTACAAAGACTTCTGTTTCAAATAAAATGTCAAATAGAATCCTGAAAGAAATATCACAAACCCATAAGACCTTCGTTCATCTTCAGAACACAAATTACGATATTTTGATGAAATCCGAGAGCTCTCTTACCCTCCATCGACAGCAAGGGTCCTACCACAATCAAGTCACAGAAACAAAGTAAGGACATTGTTAAAATGGTCTATGTGACATCAGTGGTTGAACCGTAATTTTACGAAGTTACGAGAATTTTTTTTTTTTTGCGCAAAGAAAACATTCCGAAAAAATTGTTGAATAAAGTTGTTTGTTATCTTTGCGCATAAAAAGCATTCTCGTAGCTTCGTAAAACTGCGGTTGAACCACTGATTTCACACCATTTTAACAATATCCTTACTACCTTTCTGGTAGTACCCTTTCTGTCTATGGAGGGTCAGAAAGCTCTCGGATTTCATTACAAATATTTAAATGAAGATGAACGATGGTCTTATAAGTTTGGACCCACATGAGTGTGAGTAATTAATGACAGAATTTTCATTTTTGGGTGAACTATCCCTACACTAAAGACTGGAATAAATTCAGCTTCGTAAATTTTATTTTAAAACATATTAAAAAGTTTTTATAATATATGTTTTATATAACAGTTATAGTTTAATAATGTTTCACAATTTCAGTTTTTAACTGTACTTTTATAAATGTTTTTATCAAATAAATGCAGCTTTTGTGAGCATAAGAGACTTCTTTCAAAAACACAAAATCTTACAGAACGTTTTAAATGGTAGTGTGTGAATATTGTCAGTGCTATTAGTACAAAAGTTAATATAAACGTTATTGAATATCCATATTTGCAAAGTGTGTAAAATTTTGTGAATGAACGCTGTTCCAATTCTGCGGAAATCTAAAGCTTTCTGTGAAATTTAGCTGGCACAGATTCTGTGTGGGCCTGAATATGAGTCACTAGTCCAACTGCCGCTATAAACAGGAAGTGATGCATTATGACATCACATGTGCACACATGGTAGGCCGGTGAAACAAATATCACACATGCACAACTTTACACAAACAAAGACATACAGTGCAGTACGTACCATGAAGAAGGTCATAGTACTTCCTCCTTGAATAGTCCCATACTGGATGTTGGTCTGATCGGCCAAGTCGTCAGCAGATTCGATTGGCACCTCCATCCTCTGGACCGTCAGGAAAGCTGCAAGGTTTGCCGTGTAGGAGGAAATGATGATCAGCGTGAATGCCCACCTGTTTCAGACACACACAAACACATCAGAAATATGAGTGCGTACATTAGAGACAGATGTTTACATTAGACACATCTGTGTGCAGATTTGCTGACACACACAAACATCATTCAATGAAATATAAAACACCCACAGCTGCAGTGTCAACCAGATCAACCTGGTTTGATGCAAAATAACAAGCTATGAAAAATGAATTAGTAAATAGTGTTTGCAAACTCTGTGTCTGAATGATCAATAATGCGAACGAATTAAGGCATGATGACACATTAAAAAAAAAAATCAAACACATAAGACAAAAATTTTAGCACATTAATCTATATATGTCAGATATTCCAACCGATAAGATCATTTAAGCTGGAAAACCAGAAAAAGTGTGTGTGTGTGTATTTTTTTTTCTTCAGATTTTTTTGTTTTGTATTAGTCTCCTATGCTCTCCAAGACTGTACTTTATAAGATCAAAAATACATTGAAAACAGTAATACTGTAAAATATTCTTACAAAATACAGTTTTCTATTTGAATGTGATTAATCGCATTCAAAATAAAAGTTTGTTTACATAATATGTGTGTACTGTGTATATTTATTATGTATATATATATATAGATACACTCACATACACCATAGATTTTGTATATTTAATATTTAAATGCATATACATTTATATTCTTATATTTTATATTATATATAAATATATTTAATATGTAAACATAACATATTTTTCTTACATATAAGCATGCATGTGTTAGTATTTATATACTGTATACATAATAAATATACACAGCATTCACAAATATATTATGTAAACAAAATCTTTTAAAAATCGCGATTAATCGTTTGACAGCATTCATTTTAATGTCATTTATTCTTGTGATGCAAAGCTAAATTTTCAGCATCATTACTCCTGTCGTCTGTGTCACATGATCCTTCAGAAATCCTTAAGAAATAGGCTTATTTGCTGCTCAAGAAATATTTCTCATTATCATCAAAACAGTTATGCTGCTGACTATTTTTGTGGAAACAGTGATGCATTTATTTCAGGATTCTTTTGTAAAGGAAAAAACAGCACTTATTTTAAACAGAATCTTTTGTAACATTATACGTGTCTTTACTGTCACTTTCGATCATTTGTATGCATTCTTGCAGCAAAAAAAGTATTGATTTCTTTGGGGGGAAAAAGAATGCATTCTTTGCGGTTCCGAATGCTGATTTACGTTGTCTAAGGCATTTCCAGTAGGAAGTTGGAGAGCCCTTCCCAACACAATCACGGAGCTCTTCACCGCAGTGAATCATGGCCAGCTGAAAGGAAACTCCTGAAGTCCTCAGAGAAAGAGCTTTCATGAGACCGGTGAAGCATTTAAAACTTTTCTAAAACGACTGGCCTCTAAAAATACGCAAACTGCCAGATTAGTTATTTGTCATTAAATAAAAGCTCTTTATCAAATATTGAAGTACACCAATTGCAGACACACGTCCCCCAGAGCATCACGGAGTCAGAGCCGTGCTCAGGGACGCAGCAGAGATAGACGCCAGCTCTCCGCTTTCTGGGTCACCCCTGTGTGGGATTAAAGTCGCATCTATTGTGTTTATTCACACCACAGATGATTAAACATTCGGCTTCCACTGCATGCACAGATCGAATCATTTCAACTCCATTGTTACTCTTCCTAAAAGTGGCTGTTCAACTTAACTGACCTCAACAGCACGGCGCAGGACAGAAATTGAAGAGATGGAACAGAAGACAGCTTGACTTGATAGTAGAAAGAGCAAAATGAACTGAGCAACATGATTCGAGGTGGGAGACTAATCTAGAATACACTACAAAAGAGTGAAGCACACAATGTATGTCGGCACACAAAACAAACATGCCCAAACAAACTTCAGTGAGAAAAGACACACTCTTAATGGTCTCTTTACACAGATAACAGAGTCTCAGTCCATGTTAAATTGAAAAAATATGTCCCCATGTGTGAAAATCTGCCCTGCAGAACATTTTCTCACCAAGTAGGTCATTTTTTGGTTGCTTGGCCAAAAATAAATAAAAACACCTACCAACAAATATGATATAAACAGATATTCAGTTAGAGGCACTTGATATGAAAAATTCTTTCAAATGTATTTCATTGATGTTTAAACATGTCCCGAAATAAAGAGCTGATCTTGGTATTTATTAAGCTTTAAGTAGATATTGCTAATATGTATGTGTTGAGTTTAACGCCACAAAGTAGTCAATTAAATATTTATATATTAATACAAATTAAATTAATTTACATTTCATATTTACATTTAAATATGAAAATAACTTTTATTTCTTAATTCAAACATGAATGACATTTCTGATCTTTTAACTGTCTTTCTGCTGTCACGCCCCATTTTCATCATGACAAAATGTAGACTTTTTTTTTTTTAATTACTCAGTTGTTCTCAAAATGTTTTGTCTAATGGTAATACTGCTGATATTGATTCTATGAATTTTAATTTATTAACAAAATTAACAAAAATATGTTTTAGGTTAATTTGCAGTGTAGTTTTATCATTTCTGAACACTTTTAATGACTTTATTATAAAAGAGAAGTTAAAAAGTCTGGGTTGGTTGGGACAAAAGCACAAAACCAAGAAATTCTGGAAAATCTAACCATTTAAGAATCATATTCCAACATTAGAAAAAACTATTAAAAAGAAACAATACAAAATATAATGCTAGTATAACCTTCCTTTAAAATTCTGTAAAATAAGGACTGCCTTTTAAAAAGAAATTCATTATACTTTTTTAATTATACCGTAGGTTTTAGTAATTTATGTGCTTTTATTTATAGTACAGTATATAGAAAAAATATATGTATAGTGCATATATATATATATACACAGTATATATAAAATGTATATATAAATGGTAGTTTTTCAGGTAGTTTAATTTTAACATTTCTAATTTTCTAAATCCAAAGTTTATGGTTTTTACCCCCTAATATCTATATTTTATTATATTTCAGATTTATTTCAGTTACCGAAAATAGTTACTAAAAGTTGTAATTTTAAAGCTGGAATACACACAACTTTTAAAAGATCATCATACACTTACCAAACTTTGTAAATAGTTACAGAAGAAAAACTGGGCATTATACACTAAACGAATGAGGTTCATACATTATCAGACTTTAAAGACATTCTGATTCTCAGAAATGTGCATCTTGTTACTAAAATCCAACATGTTTGATATCCTCCGACTGGAGTCTGAGACCATTATGCAATCCGCTACTTTCGGTGAAATTTATCAGTTCAAATCTGCAGACCAGTTCTGACTTTCAGCAACTAGCATCAACTTCTCCAGGCTGTAAATTGGGGCAAAAATCTTGTAGCATATTCCAGCCTTTAGTTTATAGCTTTGCTGTCAGCTGGTGTCGATACTAATATTGCACTCGGTGTGAAGAAGTGTCTTTAATACTCACAGATACACACACACACACTTACTGCATGGTCTCTTACACCTCAAAGGAAGTGCGAAACATCGTCACACTCACCAAACGCCGCTGACACAGCGTGTGGACAGAGCCCGGGGCATGATCTCTGAGCCTTGCTGCATGAAACCACCGACTGGAAACCACAGGCTGTTCCCCAGCGTGTACTGATTCTCCAGCAGGTCCCTGCGGTCCCGCCAACACGGGAAGGGGTTGTACCACTCATACGGACTCAGCCTGATGGAGGAAG
>SCHK01351891.1:0-19617 GCA_004124795.1 Poropuntius huangchuchieni
ATTCCAATTACTCAAAAAGACTTTTATTAGTTTTAGTTAACGATAACACCACTGCCTCAGACATGTTTACATGCTTGAATTTGATAGACAGAACAAAGTTTATGATGAAAAATAAATTAAAAGCAGAGGCTGTGCAATCAGAGTATCCGGGGTGGGAAAAGAGAGGCTGGGAATGTTTACACAGACCCTCCCCCATTCAGCATCAAAGATGCATCTGTTTTTCAATGCATTACTTGATAAGGTGGTCAACTCAAAATGAATGCACATTCATTAAATCCATTGCATTTTATGCATATGAGCTGCATGCAAGCATTGGGCTAAGGTGGTCCTTCTAAATCTGACAAGTATGTGTTATTCTGCTGAGAACAGTTTCAGGTTCTCTCTGTTTAAATAACAGCCTATGGTATTTTCAATGGCCTCTTTGTAGTCTCTCCTTTTTTACCTTCTCCTCTCTCTGTCTCATGTTCACTTTCAGCTTCATATTTTATTCAGCAGCTTTCCGTTTATTCATTTCATTTACTGAACTGAATTGTTTAAACTTTCTGAATCAAAAGATAACACTGACTGAAGATAGTCTATTGCTAAATTACAGGCCTCTTGTTATAGAAAGCAATCTAATCCACTTGGGTAAACTTTCAGAAGATCAAAAAACTCAAAAGTATTGCAACTTTGAGGATCAAAAGTCTCCAATGCACAGGTAATCTACCAAACTAACGAACCAATTACATGAATTTCATCAAAATGAACTTTATCCATTGGCATTTTGACTGGCAGTCCAGTCCAATCCATCACATCTAAATCCATAAGATGTTCTCCAAGATGCTCATTCTCAAGATCATCCAAGAAAAAGTAGATAACCACAGCCAAACTCACCACTTGTGATAAGGCCAAGCCGAGCACCTGCAACAGGACCAGGCTTCTGAAGATAATGAAGAATCTATCCATGGTGAAGAATCGCTATTCAAAAACCAATCGTCCCAGCGGCTCCTCCAAACCTTGACACCCTCTCTCCTGGCTTCTCAGCCCAGGATGGTGGATCTAGGGAAAAGAAAGATGTGTGTATGTGAGTGTGCGCACTGCCCAGGACAGGGAAGAAAAACACAGTGGCAGGGACCTGAGGGGAGGAATGAGAGAGGTGTAACCCAGCCCTACAGCCAGCCCCTGAGAACTCAGGGAGCTCAGAGAACCCAACGCACTGAGGACCGGACAGACCTGAGAAGCCATCACAAGCGCGGGAGGCGGAGACTTCCCATGATTGTCCATGCATCCAGCAGAGCTCTAGAAAGCTGACTGGACACAGCTGCATCTGCGTGTTTCTCACGCCCCCCATTACTGAATACCTCAATTGATTGTTGAATATGTGCGCTGGACTTCCAGTCGTTGACTTAGTGTACGGCCTGTGGAGCTTCTGGACACTGGAATGTTTGTTTTTTTAAGGTTATATAAACAGATACTAAGATCTGCATTAGGAAGTTTAGACATGCAGAAACAAAATGTACTACACAAGCAACTTTTCCTATTTTTGCATATGGCATTTAACCAGCTGAACTCAAGGTGATTTTTAATGGATGTGTGAAGTCAGTTCCCCACTGGTGTATAGCAGTGGTCCACAAAGTCTAATGACAAGAAAATGTCCAAAATCAACGTCATTTTGTCAGTTGTGGCCTATAGGCCACACACTTTTTTTTTTACAAGTGAATATTTCTCAGGGTGGATTTATTTTTTTTAAAAATTTAAAATAAATATACAGTATGTTTCTATTACAGGTCAACCACATGACATTTTGTGTGTTATTGTGGTATTACTAATATACTAACATAGCATTTATTAATATTTTAATGTTAGTTTTTAATGTTAATTTTAATTGTGTTTTTATTCATTTATTTTAATGTTAGTTTAAAAGTGTGTTGTCATTTTTCTAGATTCAGTTTGTTTTAAATATTTCTATGTAATGTTCATGAATTTTTATTTCAGTTTTAGTTTTTCAGTAACTTCAAATTAGACAAAATTTCTAATTTTATAAAAAATTTTATTTCTACTGTATTTTATTTCAGTTTTATTTCAATTAACAAAGATGTTTTTTACTAGTTTTTAGCTGTAGTATTTGTTAACAATAACAACACTTATATGTGACCCTGGACAAAACAGTCATGAGTAGCATGGGTATTTATCAATAGCCAAAAATACACTGTATGGGTCAAAATAATTGATTTTTCTTTTATGCCAAATATCATTAGGATTATCCTAATAGGATATCAAGTAAAGATCATGTTTCATAAAGATATTTTGTAAATTTCCAACCGTAAATATATCAAAACTTATTTTTCGGTTAGTGATATGCTTTGCTAACTTCACAACTTCATTTGGCAATTTTCTCAATATATATTTTTTTCCACCCTCAGATTCCAGATGTTCAAATAATTGAATCTCGGCCAAATATTTTCCTATCCTAACAAACCATACATTAATGGAAAGTTTATTTATTCAGCTTTCAGAATGTGATGTATAAATCTCATTTTCAAATCATTAACAGTCACAATTTAAAAACTTCGTTTTTTACTTTGAGTAATTTGACTTTGGACTGAAAACCTTTAGTTAGCTACTAAGAAATGATCCTTAAAACATCTTGCCTGCGTGACAGCTCGAACAGGAATGAATGTTAAACGGATGCCCGCAGTGTCGTTTCTTCCCGCAAGGTGGCGCAATTTCCCATATTCTAGAAATTACACAAAGAGGTTGTAATTCACATCATTGAACAGCGAACATCACGACCGCAATTGTCTATCAGATGCTGGATTTAGTTGTACGATCTTTTAGACACTGAATGTTTTAAACAGCACATATTTGGCGACCAGAAGCAGGCACAACAGAGGCAGTGCTGTGACTAAGCGAGAGTAATAACGTTACTCAAGTGTGTGCTCGATATGTGTCTCTGATACTGCGGTTGGAAAGTTGGGTGTCAAGGACCAGCGAATGTACCGCGAGGAATATGGTGTTGTTTTTATATGAGCAGTGGTTCAATGCATTTTCCTCTTCCTGGTAAGATTAGCGGAAGCCAGCAGTACAGTAGTGTGGTTTTCCTCTTCATCTGCAGCAGCCGGTTGTGACAGTCAGCGATCCGCTTCCCGGTGTGCTTCAATAACGGACAAACATCTCAACATCTTCTCAGCGACGTTGGACTATTTATTACAGAGCAGGTAGATCAGTGAGCTACTGATTTCTGAAGATGACGGGTAAATCAGTCAAAGACATTGACCGCTATCAGGCTGTTCTCACATCTCTTCTCGGGTTAGAGGAAAACAAGTTTTGCGCTGATTGTCACGCCAAAGGTAAGATTCATATTTCACAGTATCTTTAATAAAAAAAGAAATTGTTAGATATTGAGTTTACGTTCAGTGTTTGTGTATGAGATGTTTGGGTTAGGCCCTGTGTGTTTTACATCAGTTTGGTTGGTGTGATGTCCGATTCGTGAACGAATCGTTCTTTATGAATCGGATCTTTTTGACGAATCGGTTGAACCTCTCTGGGTTGCACGTTTCCCAAAAGGCTTGTAAGCCAGTTTATTGTAGAGACAGTTAGTGCCAGTTGTTTCTACGGATTCGTGAAGCACAACCCAGAATCACATGTAAACAATTCGCTCACTGTACTAAGAATTGTCTCTTGACATATCCAACAGTAGGCTAATGAGAGAGATATACTACAAAATTTACAGTAGACATGAGTATGACTTCATTGTTTTTATCAACAGGCATACGAAACGAGTTGGTTTAAAAATAGCATTTTACAAATCTATTCTAACGTAAATCCCAATTATATTTACGTTCTAAAAAGTCTTTGTTTTTTATAAGCTGGTTGGCTGCACTGAATTGTCAAGCATATGAAATAGTAAACATCTTTATTAACTAAACTTAATTGAAATCATAACCAGGAATGTGTCTGAACTTCCTTATTAAAGTGTGTTATGGAGTAAAAAGGCCCACGTGATGGCATGCTAAAGTCCAAACACTAAAAGGATTACCTGAATCGTTTGAAAGAACCGATTCACGTTAATGAATCCCCATTTGTCTGGTGTGGTTTATCTGCGCACACACATAATATTTGTGCAGGTGTGCTGCAGGTGCATAAACAACATGTCACTAGACAAAAATACAGTTATTATCCTTTATTAAATATTGTGTCTACTGAGATACAACAGACAACATCTTGTTGTTTTTCACATGCATAAAAAACAAAGCAGATCTATCATTTTTCCTCAGCTACAAGGTATACATTTAAGCATTAGAAAACACTAGTGGAAGTAGTAGGCCTTGTGCAACACAGCTGTTTTTTTTAAACTAATTCTTGCATCAGCACAACTTTTTTTTTTCTTTAGTCAGTTCTGAATGTTTATAGACAGGATTTATTTATTTATTTGCTTGTTTATATTCTAAATAACCACTGTATTGATTTGACCATGAAAAAAAACAAACACATTTTGTTTTCAGTTCGAGATTGCACTAAAGATACTGCTATTGTGGTCAAATTTCACATTAGCTTGTGTTGCACAACATTGCACAAATCACAGTACACACATGCACATTTGCACTGTCCAAACTATGCTGCTTCTGTGATTCTGCTTGTCAAACACTTTATGTTGGCAGACTTCTCTGTTTGACCTCCAGCCCTTAAGGGACACAGTCCTGCCCTTCTCCTTATTCTGAGAGGCCGGCTGCTATTGGTCAGAAGTAATCTGTTCCCAGCTTTCCCTGTCTTGTACTGCTCTGTACTGAGCTTTAGGACACCCAAAACTTCTCATGTCCTCTCTCAGCTGTATTCCAGTTGCACTCTGTTCTATTTGAATGCTCCACTACTTGTTTTGAATGTGCAAAATGTTCGTTCCCTTTTTTCATACTCTCTAAAACACAAATATGTGTAAACGTTGTTGACCTGGGAGGGGGAGAAGCATGTGTAGCACAGCCACACCATTTCCTCGCTTTGAAAAAAAAGGAAATGATCCTACAAGCAGTGAAATTCAGTTACAACACCATGTCAGAATCAAGCCAGTCTTGTAAACAGTATCTGTCTTGCAGTGGTCAAGCGAGGCTAGACTATTCATGTGACAAGTCGTTCTCACATGTACAAATGTGGACTTTGCTCATACAGAAAAAACAAACAAACTGTATTTTGTGTTTAAACTGTGGCGGAAATTGTGTTTAATGGTTAACTGGCATTTGACTTTGACATTTTGTGCTTTTTGAACTCATTACTGCTTCTCTGTATAGCACTTTGCTGTAGTAATACTATGCATTCACACATCTGAATAGGGCAGGTGGTTCAGAGATCTAATTAGCAACTTGTGCTGAGTTTTCTTTTTTTTTTAGGTGTGGAAATAATGCTGTGTTTCTCTTTACAATCTACACTGTTTCCATAGCATTCAAGAGTTGTGCTCAATAGGGAAGATTGTTCTTATTGTTGAAGAGTGTCATGTGATAGAAAGAGTATTGTGTTGGTGTTTTGACTGCAGGGCAAAAATTAACATTTATGCCACACCTGCCAGTGATGGATAAATTGAGAAACCTTACTGGTCATGAATATTTCTCACTGGTCGTGAAAATTGCATTAACATTTATTAAAAAACATTTTTTGTCCATGGTAAACGATTGTAAGCACACTAAAAAAATAGGCAGAGATATAGTGTAGATAGATATAGTTTTAGTACAGTATAGATTTCCTTTGATGGCTTCCTTACATTTGCAGCTTTGTGTGGTGGTAACTAGGTACCTGTTTCTTCCTGTTTTGGCTGAAGCTCACTTTCAGTAGTCTTTAATTTAAAGTTGAGCTGCAGTCATGGAGGTAATACAAGTAGCTATAATATTCTCTGGAGTTCAACTGATGCTGTCTTTTTAACGATCGATTCATTGTGCTGCTGGAACAGCAGAAACTTTGCGTATATCCCATTAAAGGGCTATTTCTTATCTTCACGTTTGTCATCGTTTACACTTATCTGTTTCTCATTGTGAGTGGTCCTTTCAGTTCCTTTATTCCATTGTTTAGTGGCAGTTTGATTGTATGTGGGGTCAGTCTCTGTTTAAACAGCTGAATGAAATGGAAATCAGAGAACGGAAGTGGTTTTACGCGTGACCTTTTCTCCCAGAACACCTTGGTATGAGGCTCATTTGCATTCTCTTGTTCTGCGGTTGTCATGGAGATATCGCCGTGGAGGCTGGAGAGGATTGAGGATGTGATGCTGGAGGACACGATGGCTGTCCTTTATAGACCCCCTCAGTCTCTCACTGAGGAGCCAATGTACTTTTGTTCCAACCCAGGCTCACAGCCTGTTGCAATATTACTACAAAATGTTTTGTTTCTGCTTGTGCATTTTGCGACACTATCAAAATAAAATGTTCAGTGTTGCTAGATGTCAGATGTCACTAGAATGTTATTTTGCATTTAAAAATTAGGCAAATTGCGTAGCGCCTATATTAAATCCTACCCTACCAACGTAACCATGTGTTAACAAAAGCAAACTTAAAAGAAAAACATATTCAACATGCCATTTCAGCTTGCTTCTATAAGTGTTTTTACTCTCTCATCTTGTGCTTTGAGTGTTCAGCACCGTAAGTGCAGTGCTTTACTAGGTGAGCTACTGAGTAATTTTACTTCATCAGAAAAGCCAATCAAATGGAGTTGGTTATGTAATGCAAATGTCAAAAGGTATTAGTTTACAAATCATGCACTGTTAAAAGTGTTTTATTGGGCACGAAACCACACGAAATAATCAGCCCGTAACTGTAAAAAGTTGTTAGTGTTTTACTGGCACTAGTGGTCATTTTAGCTGGAACCTGCAATGAATTGTATGTATAGGTACGTTGTACGATGTACTATTCTGTACCGTGATGCACTCCTCATCAACTCATAACTCTAAATTCTAAACTAAACAAACTAGATGTTGTCTGTGAATGAGAAAATGGCTGTAATAAACAAGAGCATACAAGGATACCAGTTCAATGCATTTACAAAGACCCTCCTTTTGGTTTCTGATCATTTTTAATAGGCTGTATCCGATGTTGATTCCGTGTGAGCTGCATCATGTGCTAGAAGCATCACTATCCCTTTGTAACATTGTTTGTGTTACACAGTAGTTATTTCTAGCAGCTGATGCACAACTAAGGAATGAATGAAAGGCTTTTATTCACATGGTTGCCACATGATGCCCTTCACTTCACTGTAAGTAGTACTTTCTACAGATAAGGTAAAGAGGCAAAATAAAGTATAAAATATGAACAAATGATCTAAGGCGTTTAATTGGAATATATTTTAAGATGTTAAGACATTAAAGTAAGTACTCAATGAACTTTTAGAGTTAAAGGGATAGCCAAAAATGAAAATGTTGTCATTTTTCACTGTGCTCAGAAGAACTGTTTGGTTATTCAAAATGTCAAACAAAGACATAGAGAAATTGGTCCTAAAGTCATTTTTTAAGACTTTATTACCAATATAACACAATTAGGATGAATAAAGGGAGTTAAAATGAACATATAAATTAAAGGCTATGTATAAATGGGGTGGAGGGGGGTCTTTAGAATCTGCATCAGGCTGTTATTTCGGACCACAATAATTTTTGCAGTTCACATTCACCACGAAATTGACAAGATAACACATTGCCTTTGGCAGCCCTCATTTAAATAGAATGTCTGGAAATTTGAACTTTAGTGCCTGTAGTCTACACATTCCCAGGGTCTGACCTGCGTGGGTACCGCTTTGGCACACTTACAAAATAGCTCTGTGAATTAATATTTGCTTTAAAGTTTGGTTTTAGTATTTTGTATCTTTACTGCTAGGCGTTGCAGACGTCCTCCATTAATAAGAGACATCATAACAGAGCTACATCTGGCCCTGTTCTCCAGGTGTCATGTCGGCTTTGGAGATTAGCATGAGAGTCAGACTGCAGTCCTAATACTGCCGCTCACAGACAGAGAGTTCATGTCTACATAATTAAGAACAAGGCCTGTCTTTATGAATTTTCATCCTGAATAAAACAAGAATTCCATCTGCTCTGTGGGTGCCAAAGTCAGTTCATGTCCTCTAGTTATTTTGCGATAGGAGAAGCCCTGTAGTTCCCTGAAAAACTGGCAGGCTAAGAATCCCTCAACCCATTCAGAGAAACTGGGTCTTTAGTTCACAGCTTGGTCTGTGATTCCCCCATGATGCTTTTCTTAGTACAGATCCATTTAGAGCTTCTCGGATTCTTGTTTTGAGGCGTGTGACATGTTGATCCATGTGGCTTAATGCATCTTGAACAGGTTTGTCTAGTTTGTATGTGTTAAAGAGTCACTTTGTGTTTGTGTGTGTGAGGCCCCATGTTTGTTTGGTAAAGTCCATGTTCCTCTTCTGAGTGGTCCTGTTGGACTTCTTTCTTGTTGTTTGGTTCAGGAGCACTCTCATGCGTATTTTCTTGCATCTATCTTTTGGCAGACTAGAGTGCTATCTGTCAGAAGAACACATTGTAGATCACAGCATGTTAATGTAACTTTAACAGCAACATTTCGACAGCTTCACGGCCCTGTAAATTTCCACACACACACTGTAAAAAAGACTCCTGTCAAGCTGGAGGGGAAGGTGTTCACTCTTTCTTGTAGATCAACAGTTGCCTGGAGTGCGTCAAAGAAATGCAGGGCTCCATATTAAAAACTGTCTCTGCCAGTAGCTCAGATTTTTTTCTGCCTACATACAATTTTAGCAACATTTTACACTATACAGTACCATTCAAAGGACAAAAAAGAAAAAAAAAGATCAAAAGTGAAAGATGTTTGCATTGCTACACATAAAATGTATATTTCAAATAAATGCTGTTCTTTTAACTTTGTATTTGTCAAATAATATTTTATGTAATTGTAATACATTTAATCTGCACAGCTTTTCAACATTGATAATAATAATAACATTTCTTGAGCAGCAAATCAGCCTGTTAGCATAAATTACATGTAAATATAATAAAATGATTATTTTTAATTTTGTAATAATATTTTACATGATTACTGTTCTTACTGTTTTTTGACCAAATAAACACAGCCTTGGTGAGCATAAGAAACTTTAAAAACATAAAAAATATCTTGGCGAACCCAAACTTTTGAAAAGTAGTGTGTAAATATGATTATTTGTAATAAATGTATAAAATTAATAAGAATGTAAATGTACATAAATGCAGAATATTTTTCAGCCCATGAATATGAATATTTCATAAATATGTTAAGTAAAAAATGTTAGCTATTTAAAGTACATTATGTATTTTATTTAATATTTTCATGTATTTGTAAAAATTTTTATATTTATTTGTAAACCTATACTGTATTATCACCAAAACATATTAGTAATAAAAATGTTGTATTTTTAGAAAATAGGGGATAAATTCTTGCCGGTGTTAGTCAGCTACTGTACAAAAATGTTAATAAAACACAAAACCCAACGTTCTGGTGGTGCTCAGTTGGGGAATGTTGAGATATTGAGCTGTGATGCCTATCAAAAAAAAAAAAAAACAGCTAAAAGCACATGTATGTGTACACAACTCTCCTACACTCGTCCTGGACCATCAGGCCATCCTTAATGTTTAGCCCTAAAATAATTTTCCTTTCTTATTTTGGTACACAGTTGCGGCTAGGTTTATCTGGGGAAGACTCGAGCTCTCTAGTGTAAGTCAATGGGAAGTTTTGCTCTTATTTCGTCATCTACCAGGTCAAAAATCATAATCCTAATCACGTAGAAAGAAAACGGCACGTATCTCATCTATAAGCTGCCTGTTCAAGGTATCATAACAATTAACACTCCAGAATGATTTTCCCACCGGTTCAAATCCTAAACTGTAAGTACAAGCATGGTGATGTTTGGCTTAGCAAGTACCACTAATAAACAGGTGGCTTGGCATGTGTCCTTTCTCGGGCTCTTACTGGTGCTTGTCTCTAACAGGCTAATAAGTGTGATCTGCATGTGCGAAGCTCTCTGTGCTGTTCTGTTCTGCATCTCTTTTGTGCTTCACCCTGAAACCTGCCTGACTCCACATGACTGTTTATTACAGCCGCACATGTTCTTCAGTCCGTCCTCCATCCCACATGAAAACACTCTCTCTCTCTCTCTCCCTGTGCTTGAGCTGACGTCCTCCAGTAATACCGCTCAAGCTGATTACCCCTTAGCCATGCAGGGTTCAGCGGGAGACAGACAGAGAGAGAGAGGAGGGATATTTGTAGGTGGAGGATGAATAGGTAATCTAAAGAGGCCCACAGCACACAAGAGCTCATGAAAATTGTGTTTTATACAGCTGCAGTGAACCAGCATGTGTCCCGTTGGGAATATCCCTTTCCTTTGGCACAGGGCCATCTCACATTAGAGCATGTGCCAAATCTCAGATGTGAGTGTGACCGTGAGCATACTGCAGACGTAAAACCAAGCCCTGGTGCTCTATTAAGGGCCAAATCAACACATTTATAGCAGAATAAATATCAGAGCTCAGATTTCATGATTGGATTTTAGCTTTCCCAGCTTTTTTGGTACAAACAAACGAGGTTAGATGGTCTCGCCATTGATTTATAGAATACAGACTGGTCCACTTCCGCCCACTTAGACAGGAAGAGACCGTCTGACCGACATTTTAAAGCACCCAGCCACAGTTTATTTGTTTTATGTTCTGTTTAGGGGTGAGTGAATCTGAAATAGCATCATATAATTGCACAATAATAGACTAGTGCAATAAATAAGTAAAGAATGAATTAATGAATGAATGAATGCTAGCTATATGACTCAACCAGAATTCCAGTTGTGCTTTTGTTAGGTCATTTTTTGAAGTGCTTATTTCAATTATATAACTAAGAAAATAAATACGCATATCCTTCAGAAATCATTAATATGCTGATTGAAGAAGCATTATCACTGAAAACAGTTGTGCTGCTTAACATTTTTGTGGAAACTATAGCACATTTTTTAAAATATTTTTTTGATAAATACGAAGTTCAAAAGTTTTCTTTTATGCCAAAAATCATTAGGATATTATGTAAAGATCATGTTACATGAAGATATTTTGTAAGTTTCCTACCTTAAATATATCAAATAAAATTGTTGATTAGGCTGAGAACTTAATTTGGACAACTTTAAAGGCGATTTTCTCAAAATTTAGATTTAGATTTTTATTTTTTTATTTTATTTTTAAATAGTTGTATCTCGGCCAAATATTGTCCTAAAAAACCATACATAGAAGGAAAGCTAATTTATTCAGTTTTCAGATGTATAAATAAAAAGTGACCCTTATGACTGGTTTTGTGGTTCAAGATCACAAATATTGAAAAATAAATATTAAAGTTTTTACTCGCACTTTTGATCAATTTAATTCATTCTAACCGAATAAAAGTATTTTTTTTCTAATAAAACTACTAAGTAATCATTCTATAGAATTGCTGAACAAACAGAATCATTATAATTATTCTATTTCCTTTACTACTCAAAAACGTTTTTCAGAGATTTAATGCATAGCAAACTTTGTCAAATCCAGTTACTACTTCTGCACAATCCTCACAATGTGATTGGAGCTTGTTATTATTTTTTTTAAAAAGCACTTTTTAATTTTGTATGCAATACGCAGGAGACTGTCAGCGGACGGCCCATGGGCGTGTCATATTGATGCTTACTCAAGGTTAGAGGCAAACTGTCTATTTTGTGTCAAATTAGATCCACTCAGATGAATATAAGCACAGCAGGTGCACTGTGTAAACAGCAGGTATGACCGTCCCAGGATGCTGTGTGCTTGTTCCAGAGAACTCTAAGCAATTAAGCAGAAATGTTGCCACAACAATCCTCTGTGACATCACATCAGGAGACCAGCCAGAACAATAACTTAATGTGGTGCTGCCACCTATTGGCCAAAACTGGTATTGCGTAAGCGAGAAAGCTCAATGCTTTCAGTTTTAGGCATTGTCTTTGAAGCTAGCTCATGTCTCAGGAGAGTACGGTTACATAACGTGTTTGAAGTAGAATAAATGGGGAAAATGGTGATAACAGCATGTATATATGCACCTTGAGGCATGGTTCTGATTCAGATGACTTTGTTGAAGGTAGTGTGGGCTTTAACATGACTGTCTTCTTCATACACGTGTGATTTAAGAGCAGTGGGAAGGACTACAGATGCTGCAGGGGCTGGTGGGTGTGCGTTATCAGCGTTGTGCCAGCGTGTCCACATGACTGCCCAAACTGGATTAGTCATTGCAGTGCGTGAAGCTTCTTATTTTCTCTTCTAATGCCAAGCAGGAGAATGTAAATATCACTCCTCAGCAGGCTCTCTCTATCTCTCGCTCCCTTCTGTCTGTGTTTTTCTGTCCATTCTCTCCTTCACTGACTCATTAAATTGCTTCAGCCAGGCTCGGGCTGAATTCTGATTTTGAGAACTGGCTCGCTTTCAATTCACAGAATGCCTGTTGAATTGAATTGGCCACACCCCACAGGAAGAGGAATTTGTTGAATTTGAAAACATAATGATATGTGACACCATCTGCAATTGTGTAACTTCATAAAAACTTTATCATTTTGTGACATTTTCACAATTTAAAATAACTTTTTGAATAAATTGGAGCATTCTCTGAAAATTAGTTGCTCTTTCGCGGTGATTGATAAAATGTAAGTTTTTAAAGATGTTAATTATTTAATACCTTTGAACTGAATTCCTTTATAAACTGACTTTTCAGTATTAATTAGGCTATTTCTATCATTTAATAAACCAAAGTAGATTAAACTGTTGTTTTTTTTGTCCATCAGGTCCCAGGTGGGCATCCTGGAATCTTGGAATCTTCATTTGTATCCGCTGTGCGGGAATCCATCGGAATCTTGGCGTGCACATATCACGAGTTAAATCTGTAAACCTGGACCAGTGGACTCATGAGCAGATACAGGTAAGCTTTATGGATCAAGGTTTCCAGTAGAAACGGACGCATTTATGTATGGTCTATGATTGATTTACATGTGTTTGTGTTGTGCTCAGTCTGTTCAGGAGATGGGGAATGCCAAAGCTCGGCGACTATACGAGGCCTTTTTACCAGAGTGCTTCCAGCGCCCAGAGACAGACCAGTATCTTTTAGCGCTTATATACAGTATATGTGTGAAATGTTTAAGCTTATTCTCCCCTCATGTTTCCTTAAGCTACATGTTACAGAGCTGCGGAGATTTTTATCCGTGACAAATATGACAAGAAGAAATATATGGATAAATGCATTGACATCCAGTCCTTCAGGGTAAGTCCTGAGATGTTGGAATTAAAATTTGTCATTGTAATTGTATCTTTTACTTTGATTTTGTAAAAGAATAAAATGAATTTTCTTTACATTGTCAGAAAGAAAAGAGTGAGACAGTGACGAAAGAGGCTCCTGTTGTTTTTGAAAAGATGAAGCTGGTGGGTTTCTGCATTTGTGGAATTATTTTATTTTTATTTTATTGTTTTTTAATCTAATTTAGATTAGAATTGAATTGCTTTAATATATTAATACCAATTTATTAATTTAAGTACTTTGTAGTAATATTGAGGCCCTGACCCCCTGTTTTAGAACTAATAGTTTATAGAGATAAAACCTGGAAGAGAATTAGAACTTTTGAGCCGTGCGTTCGAGATACTAGAATTACTAATGTGTTTTTAGAATAGCAGTTTTTGATTTACGGGTAAAGCTATGGTTATTATTATTTGAAGAAACTTTCTAACCATATACTGCAAACTCCTTCTCATATTTACTGAACACAATAACAAAACATTTTCATTTTAAAATCACATTCAAAATTTCTAAAGGAGCCTTCCAAGTTGACCTTCAAATTGACGTCTTGACTGACAAAATAGTGTTTCCATCATTAACACAGGATAATATTTGTTTGTCTTATAGAAAAAAGATGAGTCACAACAATTCAGAAACAGTCCAAAGCAGTCACAGTCAGTTAATGACTTACTAGGACTAGGTAAGAAGCTAACAAACACACCATACACATCAGTACAATCACAATATAGATGCTTGATGTTGAAAATTTCTTTCTCAGATGCCCCTGCTTCTCAAGCTACCGTGTCCAATGGCAAACCAAGCACTGAACTCAGTCCCGCCCTCGACCTCTTTAGCTCTCTGCCTGCTGCCGTCAGCAGCTCAAACTCCTCCAGGAGCACAGTAAAGATTTTCACTTCATTCTCACTGTCCTCGGACTATCTTAGATCCATCTTTTGAGTGACTATTGCATGTAATGCAGCCAAGTAGTTTAAGTGTTTTTTTTCCCCCACACTGTAGCCTAGCTCAGGGTCCATGCCCACTGGACGGGTAGCAGCATCAGTGCCGGAAAACCTCAGCCTGTTTCTGGATCCCCCCTCCAAAAGTGAGGACGGCGGAAAAAAGATGTCTAAGGACTCAATCTTGTCCCTGTACGGCAGTACAGCACCACAAACAAACATGGCTGCTCATGGTGAGATTAGTTTCAGGATGAAGGCATATTTGAAACCTTTTCTGTCGCTTTGTACTGTTTATGCATGTTTATCTGTTTCTATTTTAGCTGGCATGTACATGGGAGCAACCCAGATGGGCTATGTCCCTGCTGCAGGATACGGCCAATACCAGGCACTAGGTGCACAGCAGGGCATGATGGGGCCTATGATGGCTCCACAGATGAACATACTGGGACAGGCAGGTGTCATGCCGCACACCGGAGTGGCAGCTGCGTCTCCGTACATGGCAGGGGTGCAGGGGGGTGTAATGGGAATGCAGAACGGGATGATGGGAAGCATGGCAGCAGTTCCTCAGCAGGCATATGGAGCACAGCAGGCCCAACAGCTGCAGTGGAACATCAGCCAGGTAACAAGCACCGAAATCACAATTACCATGCTGACTTGAAACAGCAAATATTTTAAGCTTTGTTCAGTGATAGCCCAAAACATTTTTAGGTATGTTTAATCAATTTTTGAGGACATGAAGAGCGTGTTATAAAGATTTAAAAATTTAAAATGAAAATTCTGTCATTATTTACTCACCCTCATGTTGTTCCAATCGTGTATGACTTGCTTTCTTCTGTGGAACACAAAAGAAGGTATTTTGAAGAATGTACTTTTTTCATTTATTTATCATGAATGAAGACTGTAGTTTCAAGCTTTAAAAAATCTGCAAAAGTATAATAAAAGTATCCATAAAACTCTAAATTTAAACGATACAGTTTGTCTATGGTTTGTTTCTTATTCACCTTTATGCAGTTAGTGAGGTCCTAACTGCAACTCATTTATCAACTCATTTGTTTCTTTGAAAGAAATAATCTTGTTATTAAACAAGACTGCATTGAACTGATCAAAAGTCATAGTAAAGACATTTATAATGTTACTACATTTTTCTATTTCAAATAAATGTTGTTCTTTTGAACTTTCTATTCATATTCCTGACAAAAAAGCTTGAAAGCTTCTTTATGTCTCCTAGTTCCTAGGTGAATTTTTCCGTATTGCCAAAAACAACTGGTATCAGATTTCTCTTTTTGTGTTCCACAAAAAAAAAAGTCACAGGTTTGGAACAATATGAGGGAAAACAAAATGAAATCAACAAATGGCAGTGTGATCATTGTTTTCTGTTAATTGCCTGTAATAACCGTTTCTGTTGTCTCTCTCACAGATGACTCAACACATGGCAGGAATGAATTTCTACGGTGCCAATAACATGATGGGATACGGGCAGCCCATGGGCGGTGCGGCTGCTCCCGGTTCAAATCCAATGCTCGGGTCGCACGTGTGGAAGTGATGTCATAGAGAGAGAGTGGGACAGCGTGTCTGAATTGGTTGGGCTCGGTTGGCGCCACGACTGACTGACAGCAGAAGGGGAACAGATTGTAGGAGCGAACACTTTGGGGAGTCGATTAGATGATCGCAACCGAAGCAAAGTCTCTACCTCCCTCATTCTCAGAGCCAGATTCTCATGCTTGCCTTCAAACAGTCACATACTCAGAGAGAGAATAGTAGTGTCATTCGCAAGGTAGAGTGTGTATGCACTTCTCAGCCGGATGTCAGCTTTGATGTTCCCAAATGATGTTTTTTTGCTACATCCGCTTGAAGATGTGGTTTTCTGTTCTCTCTTTGATCAGTGTTAAGATGCGATCACATTTACCGTTTCTGGGCGAATTTTCACGGCAAAATCCACGCAAAAATGTATTTGCGTGAGGGCTATTGATTTCCCCTCGCAGATTTTGCTTGTGAATTTGCCACGCTGACCAACAAAAACCTGCTTGGTGTGACTTTTGTGTGAGCTGTGCTTCATACTTCACTGTTGACAATATACAATTACCCTTTTTAGCCCACAGCGTTTCGCCAAAATTACGCTAATGCGACAGCATCTTTGTTTTCAGTTAACAAAGCTTGTTTTAAAAACACTTTATCATATAGATATATATGTAACATAGTCTATGTCTCATCTTAAGCATGTTTGCAGTCATAAATGAACAGCTAGAAGCCATTTTAGTAAGTAAGGATCTTAAACTTTGATACTGCTGAGGAAAATGTCCATTTTGTGTCTGTGCTATCAGGTTCTGCAATGATACTCTTGTATTGTCGTCTTTCTAATGCACAGGGTACAACTAAGCCACTTTGACTTTGCTTTCTGTCACATTCGCTCTCAACTCAGGAGAAATAAAGACTTGGGAGGATGAGGGTTCTCACATCCATCTCATAGCAGGACATTCACATTCAGCCAAAGATTTTTAACGCTCAGCAATCGGCACAGATCTTTGGAACGATACGTTCTAGATGGATCCGTGCTGCTGTTTGTCGTTTCAGAGCATTGCGGTTTGACCTCAAGAGTGTAATGGCACCATTGATTGTATTGTGCACTGCTTTTCTCCTCATTACTGAGTGCAGGGTCACCGCTGGCGGAGAGAACCAAATTTTGGGACAGTGAGGCTGCAGTTTGGACCGAGACCAAATGAATGTTTCACTCTGACTGCTGCCTGGAGAGCAGAATTTGCCATGGCCACTGTGTGAAGTTCATTCAAAGCAGTCAGCTTGGGGTTTTATTGACTTTGCGCGCTACTTTTAAAGTAACCAAATGCGATGAGGTTCACTCTCGATCTTATTTTAAACTAGAGCATGTGAAAAGAAGAAGCTAGGACCCCTTTAAAACAGCCTAAGCTGGTTTGCTGGTCTGGTTTACTGGTTTCAGACACGTTTTAGGCACTTACGACAACTAGCCTGGCTGGGATACCAACAAGACCAGTATAAACGAAGCTTGAACAAGATCTATCTTAGACTGGTGTGTGTAATATTTTTTTTCTTTTTTTTGTTCAGGGGTAAGCCGTTGTACATGCATTAAACATGTCTGTGCTTTTGTGTTTATTTTCAGGTCATAGCCATAGAGACTCAAAATGTTCTACCCAGGAAACTTTTTTTTCCCTCAATATATGACAGTGTATATGATAGTGATTTGTAAAGGAGTTCATTGTGCTAGGCTTCTCAACATTTTACAATATTTGGTTGCTGTGATTTTCACTGTAGCCCTGAATGTGAAGAATTGTTTGCTTATATTATTACTTATGCTTTTCCTACTTTGGTGAATATGTGGTCTGAAATGACACTGTCATTGCGGTCTTGCACATCACTGCCCTCTCCTGGCCAATAAGTGATCATCAGTGATGTACAGTGGTGTTTGTATCACATCATTTGTTGCTGAATGTGTTTTTTTATCGTGCAAAAAGTTTTACTGCATTTTTTTAGGCATCTTTGTATGTTTGCTTTGTTTATTCTGATTAAATGGGACCATTCCTATCTCATAATTAGGCACACGTGAACCTGTAAATACCATGTTTGTGATATGAGGTATAACCCTCTATATATGGTCCAAGGTTTTATCTTTCTTTTAAAACTCTTGTTATAATGGCACTTTACAATAGCAGCTTGTATGCATGAATCATTCATTGAGAAAGTTTGATTAGACAACATTCAATTTGTGTGCATGCTAGACATTCCAAAACAGCAATCGTCAGACGTTCAAATTGACGTCATATCAGTGGGCTGAAAAGTATTGCTGCTGACAGGTGGATCTGCTTTCAACCTTCCACTTGAATGTATCTGTCCGGATTGAGTGATTTGGATCAGGTCATTTAAAGAATGTGGTAGTGCTTTATGTAAAGCAATACGGGGTCCTGTTTAAAATTTGATTTACAATAATACATTGGCACATAGTCAATCCATAAAGAAGCAATCATTTTAGAGGTCTTCTACAAAATGCAACTGCTACGTATACAGTGCACATTTCATTCAACACACAAAATAAATGCTTTTGTTTTAAGCTAGTGGTAAATGTTAAAACCTCTATTGCTGTATGCATCAAATTTTTTACTTTTCGGAATATTGAGGGCTTGTTTCCACACGCTTGCAGACTCAAGGAAGAGACTTCGACAGCTGTGTAATGGTTTTCATCGCTCTTTTTGGTGAAACGGTGCTAAAACATCATCTGCCCACATTACATTGTGGAGGTCTTGAACATTCTTCCTCTGTGAACTCTCATGTGAGAGGATGTAACGTCAAGTGTCTGTTATGCTGAAGTGATCCCATCATTGTGGCTCACAGTGAATGTGTAGATACAGTATGTGGGTTACTTGCAGAGTTTGTATTTAAGTTCCTTTTCAGAAATGCATTACAAAGGCTTGAATGTAAAATAAGATGAGAAATAAACATCTTGACTGCAATTAAGCATTGCGATGTGATTATATATATATATGGTGTATTTTCTTTAGTGGCACAAATGTAATAAATGGATAAAATACCAATCATCATCCACACGCTAGAATAAAACTCTTTACAAATGAGGGTTGTGTAGCTTTATATGCATTGAAATTTATTTTAGTTTCAAATTGCATACAGTATAGCCTACTCACTTGACTTTGTATGTTATAATGCTAATTAGTGAATGAAGTGTTTTATTAAGAGAAGTGATTCAGCAATGGTTGTTGTAGCTGCCTGTATGCAGGATATCTACCTGATTTTTCTATAAGGACAAACATACTTCTTAAGGACAAACACCCCCATGTTTGACTACTTTAGTCATTTCCATGAGTACAAATTTTAATGTTAAAGCATATAATAACATTCAAGGGAATTGTGTGCTTCTCATTTTATAGCAACGGTTTGGACAGGACCTTTTTTTTTTTATTCTAACATGACAAGAAAGCAAAGTCCTAATAACAGCTGAACACCTCTGGTGTGACTTTAAATGCAGACCTTGAGCCAAAAACTCATCACCAAACACCAAAGACTGTAGAGTCAAGATACAGTCATTTTAGACATTTACAAAACTGTTGCAACAGAGATGGAAATACAGTTTTTAAATACATGGATTATGTTTACATCTTTGTTGCCACAGTTTTCTGTTCTAAAGAAGGGGATGTCCCAATACTTTTGTGAATATAGTGTAGTAGGTAGTTTTTGTTGTTGCAGTGAGATAGTTGCTGCAATTGTAATAACCACTAGGGGGCAGGGCACACAATCTGCCGGTTGGAAATTAGTAGAAGGTAGGAGTTTGTCGTCCATTTAGCTTTCAAATGTAGACTTTTTAATAACTTTATCCTCTTAAGAATTTAGGAGCTACTGTACTTTGGGGTAGATTTTTTTTTTTTTTT